>MU756756.1:0-36597 GCA_026770625.1 Nicotiana glauca
ACAAAAACAACAAAGTTTGTGGAAGTGCATTTTGGACACATTATACGCTTAGTCTGAGTATATACCTAATCCTATCTACACTCCTTGTGGATTCAATCATAACTCCTAGTTGAGTAATTATAATTGCATCGACCGCTTCACAACCCCAATTTGAGCTGTGAACTTGGGCGACATCAGTCTCACAGAGAGGAGCTGTGTAGATAATTTGAGCATTATGGTCGGATGATATGACTATGACGCAGTACAAGATGAGGTTTTTTGAGTTGGCCCGTCATGCAGTTTGGTTAGTCCCTACTGATAGGGAGAGGATTATGAGCTTCATTGATGGCCTCAGATTTCAGCTACAGGTGTTTATGACTAGAGAGAGGGTATTTGGTGCTAATTTCGATGAGGTTGTTGATATTGTTCAGCAGATAGAGCTGGTCCACAGCCAGGAG
This sequence comes from Nicotiana glauca, assembly GCA_026770625.1. Lineage (NCBI taxonomy): Eukaryota > Viridiplantae > Streptophyta > Magnoliopsida > Solanales > Solanaceae > Nicotiana > Nicotiana glauca. Next base: position 438 of record MU756756.1, read on the forward strand.
CGGGTTGAGAGGGAGGACAAGAAGGTCTCATGGATCAGGTTGTTTTAGTGATGTTCCTTATGGAGGTCAGTTCTACCACGACAGGGGTCATCCTTATAGGAAAGCTTAGACGGCTCGCCCAGTTCATCGTCGTACATCATCTGGCCATGGTTCATACAGTTCTCATTAGGGTCACTCATCTCTCACTGCCCTTCCAACTTAGAGTTCGTCCCGCGCTCCATTGGTTAAGGGATAATTTATGTCAAGTCCTTCTACTAGTTATCCTGGTGCTCGGGGATCCCTTCAGTCCCCATCACCAGCACTAAGGAGTTGTTTTGAGTGAGGAGAGTTGGGGCATGTGTAGAGGTAGTTTCCTCATCACCAGGGAGGTCCAGTGCAATAGAAAAGTTAGACTGTGTCTTCTGCACTAGTTACTACACTAACCACTCAGCCAACTCAGGATGGGGCCTAGTCAACTAGAGGTCGCCCTAGAGGGGGAGGCCGATCAGGTGGCGGTCATGCGCGATTCTATGCTCTTCCTGCAAAACTAAATGTCATTGCTTTAGATGCTGTGATCACATATATTGTCTCAATTTTCCACATGGATGCCTCTGTATTATTTGATCCTTGTTCCACTTATTCATATGTGTCATCATATTTTGCTCATTATTTAGATATGCCCTGTGAGTCTCTAGTTCCATATGTTCATGTATCTACGTTGGTGGGTGATACTATTGTTGTGGAACATGTATATCGGTCGTGTGTAATGACTGTTGGGGGATTGGAGACTAGAGTTGATCTATTGTTGCTTAGTATAGTTGATTTTGATGTGATATTGGGTATGGACTGGTTGTCTTTATGCCGTGCTATTATGGATTATCACGCTAAGACAGTGATGTTGGTAATGCCGGGATTGCCACGGGTTGAGTGGCGAGGTTCTCTAGACTATGTTCTCAGTAGAGTGATTTCATACTTGAAGGCCCAACGGATGGTTGGGAAGGGTTGTCTATCTTATTTGGCTTTTATGAGAGATGTGAGTGCAGAGACCCCTACTATTGATTCTGTTCTGGTGGTGCGAGATTTCGCCGATGTGTTTCCTACAGATCTGTCAGGCATTTTGCCTCACAAGGATATTGAATTTGGTATTGACTTGGTGCTGGGCACTCAACCCATTTCCATTTCTCCATACCGTATGGCACCAGCTGAGTTGAAGGAGAAGCTTTAAGAACTCCTTAAGAAGGGGTTTATTAGTCCCAGTGTATCACCTTGGGGTGCACCGGCTCTATTACTGAAAAAGAAGGATGTTACTATGAGAATGTGCATTGATTATAGATAGTTGAACAAAGTCATGATAAAGAACAAATATCCTTTGTCACGTATTGATGATATATTTGACTAGCTTCAGGGAGCGAGGGTGTTCTCTAAGATTGATTTAAGGTCAGGGTATCACCAGTTGAAGATTCAGGACTCAGATATTCTTAAGACAACTTTCAAGACGCGTTATGGGCATTATGAGTTCCTTGTGATGTCTTTTGGGTTGATCAACGCCCCGGAAGCATTAATGCATTTGATGAACAATGTATTTCAGCCTTATGTTGACTAATTTGTTATTGTGTCCATTGATGATATCCTGGTGTACTCTCGTAGCTAGGAGGAGTATGCCCAGCATTTTAGGGTTGTGTTGGAGCAATTGAGGGAGAAGCTTTATGCCAAGTTCTCCAAGTATGAGTTTTGGCTCAGCTCAGTAGCGTTCTTGGGGCACGTGGTGTCCAATGAGGGTATTCAGGTGGATCCGAAGAAGATAGAGGCAGTTCATAGTTGGCCCAGACCGTCCTCTGCTATGGAGATTCAGAGCTTTCTTGGTTTAGCTAGTTATTACCGTCGGTTCATGCATGGTTTCTTATCTGTTTCTTCGCCCTTAACCAAATTGACCCCAAAGGGTGTCCCTTTCAGGTGATCGTATGAGTGTGAGGAGAGATTTCAAAAGCTCAAGACCGTCTTGACCACAACTCCAGTTCTAGTTATACCATTAGTTTTTAGTTCTTATACAGTGTATTGTGATGCTTCTCGTATCGGTATTGGGTGTGTTTTGATGTATGAGGGTAGAGTTATTGCTTATGCTTCGTTCCAGTTTAAGCCTCATAAGAAGAACCACTCTGTTCATGATTTGGATTTGGCTGCCATTGTTCATGTGTTGAAGATTTGGAGGCATTATCTCTATGGTGTGCCTTGTGAGGTATTTACTGATCATCGTAGCCTCCAGCACTTGATCAAACATAAGGATCTAAATCTGAGGCGCGAAGATGGTTGGAGCTACTAACGGACTATGATATTACTATTCTGTATGACCGAGGACGGCCAATATGGTGGCTGGTGCCTTGAGTAGAAAGGCAGTGAGTATGTGTAGTGATGCATTCATTCCTGCTGCTGAGAGACCTCTTGCAGTTGATGTTTAGGCCTTGGCTAACCAGTTTGTGATGTTAGATGTTTCGGAGCCCAGTCGGGTTCTAGATTATATGGTTTCTTAGTCTTCCTTATTTGATTGCATCAGAGAGTGCTTGTATGATGATCCTTATTTGCTTGTCCTCAAGGATAGGGTTCATCACGATGATGCCAGAGATATGATAAGTGGAGATGATGGGGTGTTGAGGAGGATGCAGGGCCAGATATGTGTGCCCAATGTAGATGGGCTATAGGAGTTGATTCTTGAGGAAGCCTGCAACTCATGGTATTCCATTCATCGAGGTGCCGCGAAGATGTACCTGGATTTGAGACAACACTATTGGTGGAGGAGAATGAAAAAGGATATAGTTGGGTTTGTAGCTCAGTGTCTCAACTGTCACCAGGTAAATTATGAGCATCAGAGACCGAGTGGATTACTTCAGAGATTAGAGATCCCAGAGTGGAAATGGGAGCGGATCACCATGGATTTTGTAGTTGGGCTCCCACAGACTTCGAAGAAGTTCGATGCTATTTGGGTGATTGTGGATCGGTCGACCAAGTCCGCGCACTTCATTCCAGTTGGTACTACTTATTCTTTAGATCGATTGGTTGAGATTTACATAAGAGAGATTATTCGCCTTCATGGTGTACCAATTTCCATCATTTCAGATAGAGGCACTCCATTTACATCACAGTTTTGGAGGGCCGTGCAGCGATAGTTGGGCACTCAGGTTGAGTTGAGCACAACATTTCACCCTCAGATAGACAGACAGTCTGAGCGCACTATTCAGTTATTGGAGGACATGCTACGTGCTTGTGTCATTGATTTTGGGGGTTCATGGGACCAGGTTGTGCCGCTCGCGAAGTTTGCTTACAACAGCAACTATTAGTCGAGCATTCAGATGGCTTCATACGAGGCTTTTTATGGGAGGCAGTGTAGAGCTCCGATGGGTTGGTTTGAGCCCGGTGAGGCTAGGCTATTAGGTACTAACTTGGTTTAGGTACCTACTGAGTGCGAGTGCCGAGTGCTGATTACTGATTACTGATTGATCTCGAGGAATGAGTGACGGTAAGGAATGCATGATGGTGAGGTTGGAGTGAATGAGAGGACTGGGTGATTATTTCCTTGAGAGGCTGTATATGATTTCATTGTTGTTGCACATAGTTGCCTTATATCACTATTTTGAAAACTTCTAAAAGATATTTTTATCGGGTTTTATTTGAACTTGGCATATACAACTGATTTGACTTGATCTGTCGAATTTGAGAAGCATGTCTATTTTTCCTTGTTGAGACTACTGAAAATGAATTACAATTGTGTAGCTCGTCACTATCTTTCAGTTTATTATTTATTATTGTTACTTTCTGAGTTGGTTGTACTCACGCTACACCCTGCACTTCGAGTGCAGACCTAGGAGTTTCTGGACGCAGAGGGTGTTGATAGTTTTCGTAGCTGACCGTTGGAGATAGCGAGGTAGCCGCCTGGCATTTGCAGACCTTGTTTTTTTTTCTCCTTCCTTATTGTTTCTTTCGTTGTACTTGGATCCAATTTATTATAGTCGTTTCATTTCTAGTCTGATTATGTATATATGCTCATGGCTTAGTGACACCCCGATATTGGGAGCTATTTTTTCGCACTTGTGTTTTGGGTTTTATCCTTGTCTATGAAAACAACTTTACTATTTTAAAATTTTTTGATTTGTTTTCTGTTAAATTTTGGAAGTATTTTGGAAATTGTCGGCTTGCCTAGTACCATCGACGTGCGCTATCAAGATAGGTTTGGATTTGGGTCGTGACAGAAAGGTATGATGACCTTAAGGCTACGATGTTGCCAAGGGCTCGATAAGAGTGGATGCACTTATGGTTGCAAGATTTTAAGAACGTAAGTGAGTATAACTCTGCTGTATTTCAAAAAACTTCCCAATTAAAATTATGTGGGGATGTTATAAATGATGAGGATTTTTTGGAAAAGACTCTTACAACTTTTCATGCCTAAAATATGGTATTACAACAGCAATATCGTGAAAGGAGTTTTAGAAAGTATTCTGAATTGATATCATTTCTTCTGGTGGCTGAGCAACATAATGCCTGTTTGATGTAAAATCATGAAGCCCATCTCACAAGGTCAGATCCAATTCCTGAAGCGAATATAGCGAGACGTGATAAGTCTAAAAAAAAGAAAGAATAACTATCATAGCCGTATGAATGTACGTGGGAATGGCAATGGCAAAAGAGAGATAAGAATCGTCATCTTGGTGGTCATGGAAAACGAGAGAATAATATAGGTTCTCAAAACAATTCTTCAAGAGGCAAAAGTGGTAACTGCCACCGCTGTGGCATGAAAGCCATTGGAAAATTAAATGTCGTGCACCAGAGCATTTTGTCAGGATTTATCAAAACTCCATCAAAAGAAAGAAAAATTATATTAGAGCAACCCTAGTGGAGTCTCACTTGACCTTTAAAACTAATTTTGAGGCAGGGCCTTCAAACAAAAATGATGATAATGCCGAAGCAAATCTTGCTTTGAATGATGATGATTTTGAAGGCCTCGATGATCTTACTCATTTGGAAGTTGAAGACTTATTTTGTGATCAAATCTAAATTTGATCATTTTTCTGGGGAATACAATTATGTTATTATTTTTATTTTCAGTATTTTTTTTGTCTCGTTCTAAAATTATTTTTATTTTTAAGTAGTACTTAAGTCGTCTTATGTTGTTGTTGGTGTTGTTAGTTATACCATATTTCTTATGGTGTACTTTTATTTTTTTATAAAGGAAATAAAAATTTCCAGTCTTAAATTGGATCCAAGATGAGTAATGAAGATTTATGATTTTTGAATAGTGCTACAACTCACACAATATTAAGAGAAAAGAATTTTTTCTCTTGTTTGGTTATGAATAGTCCTATGTTAATACAATATCTAGTAGTAAAAAATTAATTGAGGGATCTGGAAGAGCGGCCTTATTACTACCTGGAGGAACGATATTGACTATTAATAATGTATTGTATTGTTGTAAGTCTCAAAGAAACTAGTTGAGTTTCAAAGTTGTTCGCCAAAATGACTACCATGTTGTGACCTCTAACAAAGGAAAGGTTGACTACCTTTATATTACTACAATAAAAGCGGAAAAAAAAACATGTGCATGAATTATTACCTGCATTTTCTTGTGGGTTTTACCCACAAACATTGGTGCGGTTGAATTACATGCCATAGTAGACAAAAGGTTTACTACTTCTAATGATTTTATCATTTGACATTACCGATTAGGAAATCCCAGTTCTAACATGATGCAGAATAATAGGAAATTCAAATGGACATACATTGAAGAACAAGAAGATTCTTCAATTAAAGCAATTCTCTTGTGCTGCTTGTACTCAAGGAAAATTTGTTATTAAACCATCAACAACTAAAGTTGGGATTGGATCCCCTACATTTTTGGAATGTATACAGGGTGATATATGTGGGCCTATACACCCTCCATATGGACCATTCAAGTATTTTATGATCTAGATAGATGCATCTACAAGATGGTCACATGCATGCTTATTGTCAGCTCGCAATATGACATTTGCGAAATTGTTGGCCCAAATAATAAAGTTAAAGGCACAATTTCCAGATTACTCAATTAAGACAATTCGTCTTGATAATGCTGGTGAATTTACATCTCAGGCCTTCATTGATTATAGGAATAAAATTTGAGCATCGGCTGTTCATGTTCATACTTAAAATGGTCTAGCAGAATCATTGATTAAACGCTCCAATTAATAGCTAGATCATTCCTAATGCCTTTTAGTGTGGGAACATGCTATTTGGTATGCAGCAACACTTGTGCACATAAGGCCAACCAGTTATCATAAAGTCTCCCCATTACAGTTGGCTTTTGGTCAGGAGCCAAATATATCCCATATGCCGGGGAGCAGGAAATAGACTAGGAAGAAAACCATGAGGCCAATCTCCCTCCGACTCGAGGGGCTGAAATGGAGATGGGGGCTGAGACTTCCCGGGAAGCTGCTTCTGTACTGAAAGAAATGGCCAAGGTGATAGACATCATGAAGACACTTTCCTACAATGAGTCCATGCTTGAAAAGGCCCAAGCGGGCAAAGACAAATCAAGTGATGGCACATAAGGTGAAGAAGACCCTCTCCACTCCTTCGAAGGCATGGATATGTCTAAATTGGAAGATTTCTTTAGGTTGTGCCACCTGGAGATACCGAAGAAAAACAAGCCTTTGAGAGTTGACATGCCGAGCACGAGCCCAATATTGGTAGAGCAGCTCCCTGTGCGGAGTGTGGACCCCGAGCGCAAGAGGACGGTTGTTGTTAAAGTCCTGGAGGATGCCCAGGTCCTATCCGCTCCGATAGGCATAGGAATCTACCTCTCATGTCCGGTAATCGAGGAGGACCAGACAAAGATGAATGAGGTGGGCACGTCGAGTCTCTTCAACGAGGCATAACAATCATTGAACCTATTAAGGTTCTAACACCTTCAAACTTCCTTTATGAATCACTTGAAGTTTCCCTTTACTATTTCTTACTTAGTTCCCTTTCTTTCCAAGTTAATGAATAAGGTGGAGAGTATGTCGGAGAAAGAATCAATCCAAGAACCAGTGAATCTTCCAGAAATTCAATAGAAAGAAGATTCCTCTGCAAAGCTAGCAACAATGACTAAAGAGCTCCAAGTCTCTTCTAATAGACATATTCTTGTTGAGCAATTGAAGGACTTCATCATAGGGGCCATCAAATATAAAATTGAGCCTTCGCCTAAATCTTTTCTTACATATGCAAAGTCGTACATACAAAGAATTGATAACTTGAAGATGCCAAGTGGATATCAACCTCCTAAGCTTCAATAATTCGGCGGTAAAGGGAATCCTAGGCAACATGTTACACACTTCGTCGAGACGTGCAATGATGATGGAACTTATGGTGATCACCTTGTCAAGTAGTTTGTTTGATCTCTCAAAGGAAATGCTTTCGATTGGTACACAAAACTTGAACCTGGTTTCATTGATAATTGGGAGCAACTCAAGCAAAAATTCCTCAACCACTTGGATAGCACGAGGTGCATTGTGATCATGATTGAACTTAGAAATGCCCGCCAACAGAAGGAGGATACAATTATCGAATTCATCCTTCGTTGTAGGAGTTTAAGCCTCAACTGCAAAGAACGTCTTAGCGAAACTTTTAGCATCGAAATATGCATCCAAGTTATGTATTGGGGCCTTCGCTCCATCTTGCGTGGAATAAAGCTTAAAGCTTTTGAAGAGTTGGGCACCCGTGCATGTGAGATGGAATTGCGTATGGATACAGGTGGAGATCAAAGTTTGTCTATATTTGAGACTCACGATGAAAAAGAAGTAGAATATGCCGAGAATAAGGGCAAGTATTCATCCGAAACTAAAATCAAAGAGTCCATGCATGTTGCAATGCTCCTCCACGCATGAGCCTAAACTGCAAGTCGCAATGCTCCTTGATGCATGAGACTAAACTACATAAAGCACTCCTCAACGCATGAGCATAAACTGCAATTTATGATGTTATTTAACACACGAGCATAAACTATATGCCATGAAGCTCCTCAAATTCGAGCTAAGTCTTCAACATATAAAGCTCCTCAAATTTGAGCAAATTCTTCAAGTTGCAAAATTTAGAAAAGTTTTCAAAGTTGAAAAGCTCTTCAATTTCAATCAATGTCTTCAAGATGAAAAATCTCTTCAAATTTGAGCAAAGTCTTTAAATCCCAAAGCTCCTCAAATTCGAGCAAGATCTTCAAACTGAAAAGCTCTTCAAATTCGATCAAAGTTTTCGAGTTGCACAACTCACCAAATTTGAGAAAAGTCTTCAAGTTTCAATGTTCCTCAAGATATGAGTATGAACTGCATATTACTTCTTGTTTACATGAGTATAAACTGTGTACAAAGAAAAAGATGAAAAAAAACTCACTTTATCTAAACTACATAATTACTTTGTCTTCTTCACCGAAGTACGCATGCAACTTAGAGTTTCATTCTAAGTTCAGTCATATGAAAAAAAAGTCTGTTTCTTTAACACAATGGCCAAAGTGAAGTTGGTAACTTCAAGGTTCTTCGCAAATCTCAAAGTGAAGTTGATAGCTGGTGGGTGCGTTCTAAGCTTTGGGATAAAGACTTAATGGATGGTGCCTTTCTGTTGAGTATTGAAGTTTTGATGATTAACAAAGTATGACTAAATGCTCAAAGAATTAGGTCCCCAACGTAGATGATTAATTGTTCTAAAGAACCAGCTCTTCAGGATAAAGGACCAGGTCCTCACGTTGATACTTGTACTTCTGTACAAGATAGTAACTTTATCTGAAAGTTATCCAGGTCCGAGTTTGGTGGAAAAAGGAGGCTATATGTGTGTCATGACCCTAATAACGGACCTGGTTGTGATGGCACCTATCGTGAATCTAGGCCAACCGACACAAACCCTAAAACCAACCAAACAATTATAGTAAGTCATTTAAAACCATTAATCAAGTAAAATCCCATAGTATAGGGTAGAATAAAATAGTGCGGAAACAAAATAAAGCCCGACATCGGGATGTCACCAGTCATGAGCAACCACAACTCATCTAGGAATATGAAAAGACAATATAGTATGAAGCAAAGCTGAAACAAAGCTGAATAAAGATAGGAAGGAGAAGCACTGGGCTGAGAACGCCAAACAGCTGCCGGGTCAACTCCGAAAGCCTGCTGGAAGACAAATCAAAACTCGCTATCGCGACCCGAGACTCTTGAATCTACACACAGGGTGCAGGGAGTAATGTGAGTACGCTAACTCAGTAAGTATTAAAAGTAAAGACAGCTGAGTAGTAAGAAAATAAGTAAACCACATCATAATGCTAAAACAAAATTATGTAAGTCCAAAACAAAGCAGTAAAACAATAACACTCGTAAAAATATCTCACTTCAGTAAAACCTTTTTAAAAAAACTTTCAATAGTTTCAAGTGAGTGATGAAACCAGTGAGAAAAGAATAGAAATGTAAACATCCCCTTGAGGAAAACAAATACCACAACCGCCCTTCGGACAAAATATCAATAGAACCAGCCCCTTGGGCTACCTGACAATTACTCGTATCAGCCCCTCGGGCAATAACATGAAATAACAACAGCCCTCGGGCAATGTCACATCTCAAACTGGGTACCCGCGATCACTGAGGGTGTTAAGACTCTGGAGGGGCTCCTACAGCCCAAGTTCTATCACAAGCCATCTCGCGGCATAAAAAAATCAAGCCCTCAGCCTCTCATATAACACAATCAGTACACATGCTGTGGCACGCATCTTGATCTCACGATATCCTCACAATACAGGATCTCGGCCTCACTTAATCAGAAATCTCTCAAGCCACTCGAGCAACTGTAAAATATGATGCTCAGCCCACAGTATCATTTAAAAAATCATAATGGAGTAAATAAGGTTGAGTTATGAAAACAGTAGAATACAACATGACTGAATACAAATATTAAGTCAAAACATTGAGAAATAGTAGTAAAAATCCCCTAAGGGTCTAAAACGATCGGCACGAGACTTAAATATGGCATTAAGCCCAAAATATGATAATACTTTCCAAAACACAATGGTATCAAACAAGTTTTAATCAAATACGTGACTTAACAGTCATACGGGATGGACTAATTCAAAATCCCCAATGGTGCATATAACGACCTTAACCCGAACCCGGTCGTGATGGCACCTCTCATGAAGACAAGGCCAGCTAAATAAACCAAATTCCCATTTTTAAACAATTAAAAATGCATACAATTAGTCTAAACATGATTTAATTGCACTAAATAGCGGAAATGTATATAACAATGTGGAAATCCAGCCCAACATAGCCCTAATCGGGGTGTGATAAGTCACGGGCATCTATGAAGCACAATACAGTTTGCTAAAGTCATAACCTGCTACAATTGTTTGAAAAGAAACAAGAATAATTGAGGAATAGAGACATGGGGCCGTGGACGTCAATAACTACCTTGTAATATCTGAAAGGCCCGCCTGGAACTGGAGGAAATCAGCACTCCAGAGCGGAACCAGCTACACCTGAATCTGCACACAGGGTGCAGTGAGTACTCCAACTCAGTGAGTAACAAATATAAATAATGACTGAAAGTAAGAAAACACGTAAAGCACATGGTATTCTATAATGAAGCAGTAAAATCATTTGAGATCAGTAAAACCAGTAAAACTCAAGTGAAAGTGCTCTTTAAGCCTGTAAAACAAGCAATTGACAGATAATTATGATAAAGTAAACAAATAGAAATTTGCCCCTCAGGAACAGTATCAACAATCCATCCTCTCGGGCAACATCTCAAAACCATACCAGCCCCTTGGGCTCAATCTCACATCACAATGGGTACCCGGGCTCACTGGGGGTGTGCAGACTCCTGGAGGGGCCCCTATGACCCAAGCGCAATAACAAGCCACCTCGTGACGTAAATATCTCAGGCTCTCGGCCTCATATCAATCAAGCCACCTCGTGGCGTACATATCTCAGGCTCTTGGCCTTCAATCAGTATCAGTATCTCCTAACAATATAGGTCCTCGACCTTACTCAGTCAACAATCATCGCAAGCCCCTCGGGCAACAGTAAAACACTTTTTGTCAGCCCAAACATCATTTAAAAATATCATTTAAGTCTCAAAACTGAGTAAAAATGGCTGAGTAGTAAAATAGTGGAAATTAATATGACTGAGTTCAAGTAGTAAGTCAAAACAGTGAGGAAATATCAAATAAAAGCCCTGAAGGGTTCAAATAGTTGGCACAAAGCCCAAATATGGCATTCAGCCCAATAAGTGATGATAACAAATAGTTTTCAATCAAATACGCGATAAAATCATCAATCGGGATGGACCAAGTCCCAATCCCTAATAGTGCACGACCCTACACTCGTTATCGAGCGTGTGACTCACCTCTATATAGTACTACGATGCACAATCCGTGGTTTCAAACCCTCAGAACATCATTTACAATAATTACTCACCGCGAAATAGCTAAATCTCTAGCTCGCGATGCCCTTGCCCATCGAATCGGCCTCCACGAGCGTCGAATCTATCCAAAATCAGAACGAATACGTCACAATATGCTAAGTGAACAAACCCCAAGCGAAAACAATCGAAAAATACCAAAAATCCCGAAATTAGCAAAACCTGAGCCCCGGGCCCACTTGCCGAAACTCGAAAATTTTCACATCAATGGATCCCTTATCTCCCCACAAGTTCATACATATCAAAAGTTCTCAAATCCGACCCCAAATGCTCCTCCAAATCCCCAATCAAAAGTCCAAAATTTCCAAGCCTAGTTTCTTCCATTTTTAGCTTAAGTTTCCATAATTTTCTAGGTGGGTTTCATAATAGAATCGAGTTTTAGGTCCAAAATTCCTTACCTTAACGAAGTATCCTGATTTCTCTTTTCAGAATCGCCCAAAAAACTCCAAGGTCGAAGGCAAAAATTGGGAAATAACCCAAAATCGTGAAATGAAATAACATATATGGTCTGCCCAGGCCTTTCCACATCTGCGGTCCAAAACCCGCTTCTGTTGTACCGTATATGCGGTCAAATCCTCCGCTTCTGCGGAAATCACTTAACTGCCACATACCGCATCGGCGGTCAACTAATCACATCTGTGACTCTGTAGGTGCGGTCCCCACACCGCATTTGCATCTTCCTTTCTGCATGTGTGACACCGCACCTGTGGTCCCCAAACTGCAGGTGCAAAAATACCATGAAATGAAATAACATATATGGTCTGTCCAGTCCTTTCCACATCTGCGGTCCAAAACCCGCTTCTGCGGTACCGCATATGCGGTCAAATTCTCCACTTCTGCGAAACTCACTTAACGGCCACATACCGCATCGGCGGTCAACTAATCACATATGCGACTCTGTATGTGCGGTCCCCACACCACATCTGCATCTTCCCTTCCGCATGTGTGACACCGCACCTGTGGTCCCCAAACTGTAGGTGCAAAAATACCAGAAGCAGCAATATCAGCTGCTGCAACAAATCTCCAATCCCCTCGTTAGCCACACAAAATCATCCTGAGGCCCTCGGGACCTCAACCAAAAGCACCACCACATCCTAAAACCTTATTCAAACATGTTCCACTCATCAAAACACCTCAAACAACATCAAATTACACAAAACACATAAGATTCAAGCCTATGTTTCTAAAAACCTTCTGAAATATGCTTTCGCTCAAAAACCCAACCAAACTACGTCCGAATGACCTGAAATTTTGCACATACATCCCAAATGACAAAAAAATCTATTGCAACTCTCGAAATTCCATTTTAACCCTTATATCAAAATCTCACCTACCAACCAGAAATCGCCAAAATATCAATTTTGCCAATTCGAGCCTAATTCTACTCCGGACCTCCAAAACCCATTTCGATCACACTCCTAAGTCATAAATCACCTCCTGAAGCTAATCGAACCATCGGAACTAACATCCGAGCCCTCTAACACATAAGTCAACAACCGCTTGACTTTTCCAACTTATGCCTTCTTAACTCATGAGACAACCGGCCGGGTCATCACAGTGCATGACCCCACGCTCATCACCTAGCGTGTACGTCACCTCAAAGTAGCACAACGATGTGAAATCCAGGGTTTCATACCCTCAGGACAACATTTACAATCATTACTTACCTCCATACGGTCCAAACTCTAGCCCGCGATGCCTTTGTCTCTTGTCTTGGCCTCCGGATGCTCCAAATCTAACCAAAAATAGATTTATACCATCAAAATATGCTAAGCAAACAAAACCCACTCGAAAATAACCAATATACATAAACAATTCTGAAATTGGCCAAAACCGACCCCCGGGCCCAAGTCTTGGATTCTAATATAAATTACAAAACTAGAATCCTTACACTCTCACAAGTTCATACATATCAAATACATCAAAATCCGACCATGAACGACCCCTCAAATCCTCAAATCAAGTCTCCAATTTCAAGCCATAACTGTCCAATTTTTGGCTTTAGATTCCACAAATTTCTTGTCTAATTAGCTAGAAACCACAATAGGAACGAGTATTGAGTCCAAAAATCTTACCTCCAAATGTTTCCCTTTGATTCCCTCTTCAATCCTCCTCAAAAACCTCCAAAATTTCTAAAAATTGGTGGAAGATAGGCCAAAAATCGCGAACTTGGCTATTTAAACATTCTGCCCAGGTGACATATCCTTCTTCGCGAACGCGGTCAAAGCATCGCGTTCGTGAAGCACAAAAATTCTTTGACCACTTATTCGTTCTTCGCGAACGCGACCTCCTAAACGTGAACGCAAATCTTTAGCTTCTTAGATAGTTGCGAACGCAACACACCAGTGCGAACGCGAAGCACAAATGACCAGGACCCCTAGCTGCTCCAATTACTCTACGCGAACGTGGGACCTATATCGCGTTTGTGATGCACACTTAGCCTCTCCCTTCGCGAATGCGGGAGAAACATCGCAAACACAAAGGCCAAATTTCCTGCCTCAAACCATATCCCTTCGCGAATGAGAGAGCCCTCTCGCGAATGCGAAGGCCAATTCTCTGCAACACAAATAGCGGAAAATCTGCAACCTCCCAAAACAAGATTTGATTCGTTTAACCATCTGAAACTCACCCGAGGCCCTCAGGAGCTCAATCAATCATGCCAACATATCCCATAACATCATTCAAACTTTTTCCAACTTTCGGAACACTCAAACAAAATATCAAAACATCAAATCATTATCGGATTCAAGCCTAAGAAATTCCAAAACTTTCAAATTTCGCTTTCGATCAAAAAGTCTATCAAACCTCATCTGAATGACCTAAAATTTTGCAAACACGTCATAAATGACACAACGGACCTACTCCAAATTCCATAATACAATTCTGACCCTTATATCAAAATCCCACTACCAACCAAAAATTGCCAAAATTTCAGTTTTGCCAATTCAAGCCTAAATCTATTTCGGACCACCAAAACCCATTCTAATCATGCTTCTAAGTCCAGAATCACCTCATGAAGCTATCCGAATCATAAAAACCAAATTTTGAGATTGTTTCCTCAAAAGTCAACTTTTGATTGACTTTTCCAACTAAAAGGCCAACTTAAGAGACTAAGTGTCTCATTTCTGTACAAAACCACTCTTAACCCAAACTAACCAACACGATGCGATGAAATACTGCTGAAAAAAATATAAATAAGTAGAAATGGGGGAAACAAAGTGGTAACTCGTGAAATGACATGCCGGGTCGTAACATCCTCCTCCTTTTAAACAAACATTCATCCTTGAACGAGTCAAGAAACATACCTGAAGCCTCTAATAGGTGAGGATATATGTTATGCATCTCCTGCTCGGTCTCCCAGATATCCTCCTCCACGGGCTGACCTCTCCACTGCACTTTTACTGAAGCTATATCCTTTAACCTCAACTTGCGAACCTGACGCTCCAAAATAGATACTGGCTCAACATCATAAATCAAATTATCTTCTAACTAAAATGTGCTGAAATCCAAAATATGTGACTGATCTCCAATATACTTCTGGAGCATAGAAACATAAAATACCGGATGTACACTCGATAAGCTTGGTGGTAAAGCAAGCTCATAAGCCACTTCTCACATCCTCCAAAGCACCTTAAAGGGCCCAACGAATTGAGGACTCAATTTACACTTCTTCCTAAATCTCATAACACCCTTCCTAGGTGAAACCTTCAATAGAACCTTCTCCCCAACCGTGTAGGACATATCATGAACCTTCCTGTCCGCGTAACTCGTTTGTCTCGACTGTACTGTACGAAGCCGCTCCTGAATCACTATGATGACCCAAAAGGTCATCACTTGTTTTGAAAACAAATTCTGTGTTCCAAGGCCTTAAAACCTCCTTTTTGTCTCACCTCGATTTGCATGCGCAATCCGTATGTGTATCCGGAAAGCTATTATGTGAAAATATATGAAAAATGATGAATCTTATTTTTAAAATGAATTTAGGTTGACTTCGGTCAACATTTTGGGTAAACGGAACCGTACCCGTAATTTGATGGTCCCGTAGGTTCCGTAGGAAAATATGAGACTTAGGCATATATCCGGAATCGAATTTCGAGGTCCCAAGCCCGAGAAATAAACTTTTGAAGAAAATTGTTTGACTGAAATTTCTAAAGTTTTTGGAAATTTGAATGTAATTGAATTTGATGGTATCGGGCCCATATTTTTGTTCCGAAGCCCGGTACAGGTCTTATATGGTTTTTAAGTTGAGCCTGTAAAATTTGGTAAGAAACAGACTTGAAATGACGTGAATCGGACCTTCGGTTGTTAAAATTTGAACTTAAGAGTTCATGAGATTTTTCTTTGATTTTGATGCTAAATTCATAGTTATCGATGTTATTCTAATGATTTTATCGCATGAGCAAGTTTGTACAATGTTTTTGGACTTGCATACATGTTTGGTTTAGAGCCCCGAGGGCTCGGGTGAGGTTTGGATAGGCCACAGAAAGAAATTTGGACTTAGGAAATTGCTAGTATATTGCAGGTCAGCTGGCTTCACAATTGCAAAGCCTGGCTCTCATATGCGAGCCCGCAAATGCAAACCTTTATCACAAATGTGAAGATGGCCTGGACTGCTTTGGTCGCAGTGCGACGTATTTATCGCAAATGTGAAGGGTCCCTCGCAAATGCGAAGGCGATCGAATTCCTTAAATGTCGCAAATACAACAAAATCTTTGCATTTGTGAAGTCAACAGGTTCTGAAGGGTTCAAAATTGCGAACCCTGGTCGCAATTGCGACATCAGAGAACGGTTAATTGAGACTTAGACGCATATTCAGCCATTTTTCAAACCTTTTTAAAATGTAAACACCTTTGGGTGATTTTTCAAAGACAACTCCTCTTCCAAATCATTTGTAAGTCATCTCGAACTCATTTCTTTCAATCTAATCCATCATTTTACATGACTTCAACTCAAAATCAAGGGTTTTTCATGGGGGAAATTTGGTGTTTTGGGTAGAACTTAGGATTTTTGAATTTCAGGGATTTGGACCTCGATTTGAGGTTTGATTTCAAAACAAATTATATATTTGAGTTCGTGGGTAAATGGGTAGTCAAGTTTTGGTTTGAACCTCGGGTTTTGACAATGTGGGCCTGGGGTCAATTTTTGACTTTTTGGGAAAAACTTTAGAAAATCTATTTTCATGCATTAGAATTGATTCATTTAGCATTTATTGATATAGTTAAGTAACTTGTGGCTAGATACAAGTGAATTGGTGGTGGAATCAAGAGGTAAAGCGGTAGTTCAAGCTTGAATTATGTTCGAGGCATCGAGGTAAGTGTTTGGTCTAACCTTAGCTTGAGGAATTAGGAGTTGTGTCCTATTTGCTATGTGTTAGTTGTTGAGTGCGACGTATAGGCATGATGACGAGTATCTATACGTTGGTCTCAAGCATGCCCGTGAGTCTTATACGATGATTAATGTGACTCCGTTTGTTATTGTTCATGCCTTATTTGATGATTCTATTACTGAACAAGGCTTGTGGAAGTAATATTGGTAATTGAACATTGAAGAGCGTTGGCTCAAGTTGTAAAATGATTTGTGGAAGTGTTATTGGAAATTGAACATTATAGAGCATTGGCTCATGTTGTGAATTGAGTTGTGAAGTAAATGTGAAAAAGATAAGAGGATTATAATATTATCTCCCTTGCCGGGACGTTGTTGCTTCTAATGTTATCTCCCTTGCTGGGATGTTATTGCTTTTGATATTGTTTCCCTTGCCGGGATATGATTGTTGTACTATTCTCCGCTTGCCTGGATTTTATTGTGATTTTTCTGATTCCCTTTCCCTTATTGCTTTGTGATTGTTGTTTGGGTAAGGAAGAGTGTTAAAACACGAAGGGTGATGTCGTGCATCATATTTGTGAGAGAGTCTTAAAGCACGAATGGTGATGCCGTGCATGTTATTTGTGAGAGAGTGTTAAAGCACGGAGGGTGATGCCGTGCACTTGTCTTTGATTTCCTGATTTTTATTGATAACTGAGTTATGGTTTTCTACATTTAACAGTTGGTTTTTTGTTGATACTTGTTGTTCCCCGCATCATAATTTCCCCTTTATATCTTTAAATTGTGAAGTTCTGCCTTTATTTTTTGCTGTATATGATTTAACTACACAGGTTTGTTTGGTAGTCTGGTCCTAACCTCATCACTACTTCACTAAGGTTAAGCTAGTCACTTACCAGCACATGAGGTCGGTTGTGTTGATACTACACTCTACACTGTGTGCAGATCCTGGTGCTGCAGCTTTTGGACCACTGTAAGGTAGCTGCCTTCAGTCCAATAGGCAACCCGAGGTAGTCCTGCAGGCGTTTGCAGGCCTTAGAATCTCCTTCTATCTTTTCGTTATGTTTCTTTCATGTATTCCATAGACAACGTTGTATTTATCTTTCGGACCCTTATTTGTAGTATTCTTATATAGCTTGTGAAATTATGACACCTGTTCTGGGTAGTCTATTTTAAGGAATTTTATTGGTAATATTTTAAATAGTTATATTTTGTTCTTTAGCTTATTAAATTTTACTGTTTATATAATGTTGGCTCTTAATTGTTAAAGGATTAAAATGGGAAAAAGTTAAATAATACAAGTGGTTGGCTTGCCTAGCTTTCACTAGTAGGCTCTATCATGACTCCCGATGGTGAAAAATCCGAGTCGTGACAAGTTGGTATCAGAGCTCTAGGTTACTTAGGTCTCACAATTCACGGACAAGCTTAGTAGAGTCTGTGGGATCGGTATGAAGACGTCTGTATTTATCCCCAAAGGCTACAGAGTTAGAAAAAACTTCACATCTATTCTTTCCTGTCATGCGACTTGATTTGTCAATGCTAATTAAACTTCCACTCTTGTTCCTTCATGAATGGCGATGTCACGTACCGCTTCTTCAGCTGAGCAGCAGCACAGATTGGTGATAGATCAACTATGTCTTTAGAGACTTGGTGGAGGGATTATTCTTTGGCTAGACCAGCCGGGTCGCCAGCTTTGATATGGGATCAGTTTTCTCAGCTATTTCAGGAGGAGTTTCTTCCTATCACTCAGAGAGAGAGTGAGGAGGTTCATTGAGGGACTCATTCAGCCTATTCAACTTTAGATGGCAACGGAGACGGGGAGCAAGATTTCCTTTCAAAATGCGGCCAATATGGCCAGGAGGGTTGAGATGATTCTATCACAGGGGGATGGTCAGGGTTTTGACAAGAGGCCTCGTCATTCAGGCAGATTTAATGGTGCCTCGTCTGGAGGCAGGGATTCTTTTGGTAGAGGCCATCCTCCTAGGACTTTTCAGTTAGCACTTCAAGTTTCTCTCAGTGCTTCAGGTGGCCGTGGTTCTCATATGCGGTTTTCTGATTAGTAGTCCTACAGTACACCACTAGCTCCTATCAGTGCACCGCCACTCCAGAGTTTTTGGGGTGGTCATTCAGGTCGTCAGGGTCAACATTTTCAGCAGCTGAGAGCTTTCTTTACTTGTGGTGATATGGTATATATTTCTAGATTTTACCCTTGAGCATCGAGCAACTCTCAGCATCAGGGTTCCTGTGCCATGGTTCAGGCACCGAGTGTTCCACAACCCGCTCACCCAGCTAGAGGTAGAGGTAGATGTACAAGAGGAGGAGGTAGAGGTATTAGAGGTGGAGGTTAGGCTGCTAGTGGTGGAGGCTAGCCAGCAACAGGCTGTCCCAGAGATATAGTTTAGATGGTGGGGCCCAGACCCGATGTTATGCTCTTCCAGCCAGGCCTGAGGCTGAGGCTGAGGCTTCTGATGCAGTTATCACAGTGATTCTGTGAGTGCTCTTGTATATGTGTCTATACCGGTAGGTGATTCTATTGTGGTAGATCATGTCCATAGTTCATGTATAGTTGTGATTGGGGGTCTTGAGACTCGTGTAGATTCGTTACTTTTGTATACGGTTGATTGATGTAATAATGGGGATGGACTGGTTGTGACCTTACAACACTATCTTGGACCGTTATGCCAAGACTGTGACCTTACCCTTGCTAGGGTTGCCTAGTTTAGAGTGGAGAGGGTCTCTTGGTCAATCTACCCATAGTGTTTTCTCTTATATGGAGGCTCAGCGTATGGTCGAGAAGGGGCGTTTGGCCTATTTGGCATATGTTCGTGATTCTAGTGCTGAGGTTCCTTCTATGGATTCTGTGCCCGTTGTTCGTAAGTTTCCTGAGGTTTTTCCTTCAGATCTGCCGGGTATGCCACCCGATAGGGATATTTACTTCTGCATTGATTTGGCTCCGGGCACTCAGCCCATTTCTATTTCGCTGTATCGTATGGCCCCGCCCGATTTGAAAGAATTGAAGGAGAAGTTGCAAGACTTGCTTGATAAGGGCTTTATTAGACATAGTGTCTCGCCTTGGGGTGCGCCGATGTTGTTTGTTAAGAAGAAGGACGGATCGATGAGTGTATAGATTACCGGCAATTGAACAAGATTACAATCAAGAATAAGCATCCATTGCCAAGGATTGATGATTTGTTTGATCAACTTCAGGGTGCCAAGGTATTTTGAAGATTGACTTGAGATCTGGCTACCATCAGTTGAGGATTAGGGCATCTGATATCCCTAAGACAGTTTTCCGCACTCGGTACGTGCACTATGAGTTCTTGGTGATGTCATTTGGGTTGACGAATGCCCCAGCAGATTTTATGGATTTGATAAACCGAGTGTTCAAGCCTTAATTGGATTCGTTTGTGATAGTCTTCATTGATGATATTTTGATCTATTCCCGCAGCCGGGAGGAGCATGAGCAACATTTGAGAATTGTTCTTCAGACTTTGAGAGATAGTTAGTTGTATGCCAAGTTTTCGAAGTGTTAGTTTTGGTTGGGATCAGTTGCTTTCTTGGGTCATGTTGTTTCAGAAGATGTTATTTAGATAGATCCAAAGAAATATAGGCATTCAAGGACTGGCCTAGACCCGCATAAGCTACAGAGATCCAGAGTTTCTTGGGTTTGGTGGGTTATTATCGTCGGTTTGTAGTGGTTTTCATCTACTGCAGCCCCGATGACCAGGTTGACCTAGAAAGGTGCCTAGTTCAGGTTGTCGAATGAGTGTGAGGCGAGCGTTCAGAAGCTCAAGACACCTTTGACTACGGCGCCAGTGTTGGTTTTGCCTACAGGTTCAGGGCCATATACAATTTATTGTGACGCATCTCGTATTGTACTTGGTGAGGTGTTGATGCAGGATAGGAATGTCATTGCTTATGCTTCGCGGTAGTTGAAGATTCATGAGAAGAATTATCCAGTTCATGATTTGGAGTTAGCAGCCATTGTTCACACGCTGAAGATTTGGAGGTACTATTTATATGGTGTGTCAAGTGAGGTGTTCATGGATCACAAGAGTTTGCAATACTTATTCAAGCAAAAGGAGCTAAACTTGAGGCAGAGAAGGTGGTTGGAGCTACTGAAGGACTATGATATCACCATCTTATATCATCCGGGGAAGGCCAATATAGTGGCCGATGCTCTGAGTATGAAGTCAGTCAGAATGGGCAGTTTGCGTATATTCCGGTCGGTGAGAGGTGCTTACTTTTGATGTTCAGGCTTTGGCCAATCAGTTCATGAGGTTGGATGTCTCTGAGCCTAGACGCATGTTAGCTTGCACAATCGCTCATTCTTCATTATTGGAGAGTATTCAAGATCGGCAGTATAATGATCCCCATTTGTGTGTCCTAAAGGACGCGGTGCAGCGCGGTGGTGCCAAGCAGGTCACAGTTGGGGATGCTGGGGTTTTGAGGATGTGGGGTTGTATTTGTGTGCCTAATGTGGATGGACTTAGAGAGTTGATTCTAGAGGAGGCCTATAGTTCCCGGTACTCTATTTATCTGGGCGCTGCTAAGATGATTTGATCGCATGAGCAAGCCCGTATGATATTTTTGGACTTGCGTGCATGTTTGGTTGGGAGCCACGAGTGTTCGAGTGAGGTTTAGATAGGCCACAGAGTGAAATTTAGACTTAGAAAATTGCTCATATGTTGCAAGTCTGCAGGCTTCGCAAATGCGAGCCCGCAAATGCAAAGTTTTATCACAAATGCGAAGATGGCCTAGGCTGCCCGCATTGGCTCATGTTGTGAATTGAGTTGTGAAGTAAATGTGAAAAAGAGAAGAGGATTATGATATTGTCTCCCTTGCCGGGACGTTGTTGCTTTTAATGTTATCTCCTTTGCCGGGATGTTATTGCTTTTGATATTATTTCCTTTACCGAGATATGATTGTTGTACTATTGTTTCCTAGCTGGGATTTTATTGTGATTTTTCTGATTCCATTGCCCTTATTGCTTTGTGATTGTTATTTGGGTAAGGAACAATGTTAAAGCATAAAGAGTGATGCCGTGCTGATATTTGTGAGAGAGTGTTAATGCACGAATGGTGATGTCGTGCCGTACGATGTATAATTTCGTGCCTTTATATGAGTGATAATGCACGAAGGATCATTCCGTGCCATGATTATGTGAGGTAAAAGAATGAAGGGTGATGCCGTGTCGATTATGATGATTCTTATGGTGAGGACGAGAGTAAAAGCACGAAGGGTGATACCGTGCGCTTGTCCTGGATTTTCCTGATTCTTGTTGATAATTGAGTTATGGTGTTCTTTACGTTTATTTACTGATTTTATATTATTATCGAGTATCTCTATCTGAAATGATGGAAATTGGGATACCATGCAAATGAACAATCTTCCGGATATAGATCTCTGCCTACCGCTCTAAATAATATTAGTACACACAGGAATGAAGCGTGCGGAATTGGTCAGCCGATCCACAATCACCCAAATATCATTGAACTTCTTCAAAGTCCGTGGGAGTCCAGCTACAAAATCCATGGTGATCCGCTCCCACTTCTAATTTGGGATATCTAACTGCTGAAGCAAGCTACCTGGTCTCTGATGCTTATATTTCACATGTTGACAATTGAGACACCGAGCTACAAATCCTACTATGTCCTTCTTCATTCTCGTCCACCAATAATGCTATCTCAGATCCTGATACATCTTCGCGGCGCCCGGATGGATGGAATACTGCGAGCTATGCACCTCCACGAGAATCAACTACTAAAGCCCATCTACATTGGGCACACAGATCTTCCCCTACATCCTCAACACCCCATCATCACCAATAGTCACATCTCTGGCATCGTCGTGCTGAAATCTGTCCTTAAGGACAAGCAAATGGGGATTATCATACTGGCGCTCCCTAATGCGATCAAATAAGGAAAATCGAGAAATCACACAAGCCAATACCTGACTGGGCTCCAAAATATCCAAGCTCGCAAACCGATTGTCCAAGGCCATAACATCAACTACAAGAGGTCTCTCCCAAACAGGTTTAAATACAAGACTACCCGTACTTACTGCCTTCCTACTCAAGGCATCAGCCACTACATTGGCCTTCCTCATATGGTACAAAATAGTGATATCATAGTCCTTTAGCAGCTCCAACCATCTCCGTTGTTTCAAATTGAGATCCTTCTAATTGAACAAGTGCTGGAGGCTACGATGATCAGTAAACACCTCATAAGACACACCATACAAATAATGCCTCCAAATCTTCAACACGTGAACAATGGCAGCTAACTCCAAATCATGAACAGGGTAGTTCTTCTCATGGGGCTTCAACTAATGTGAAGCATAAGCAATAACTCTACCCTCCTGCATCAACACACACCCAATACCAACTCTCGAAGTATTACAATACACGGTATATGAACCTGAAGATGATGGCAAAACTAACACTGGAGCTATGGTCAAGGCAGTCTTGAGCTTCTGGAAGCTATCCTCACACTCATCTGACCACCTGAATGGAGCATCCTTTTGAGTCAATTTGGAAAAGGGTGATGCTATAGATGAAAATCCTTAAACGAATCGACGGTAGTAACCCGCTAAACCAAGAAAGCTATGAATCTCTGTGGCTGAGGATGGTCTAGGCCAACTCTAAACTGCCTCTATCTTCTTCTGATCAACCTGAATACCTTTACTGGACACCACATGCCCCAAGAATGCCACTGAATCGAGCCAAATCTCATACTTGGAGAACTTTACATAAAGCTTCTCCTCCATCAATCTCTGCAACACAATTCTCAAATGCTCTGCGTACTCCTCCTGAATACGCGAGTATACCAGAATATCATCTATGAAAACAATAACGAACGAGTCGAGATAAGGCCGAAGCACGATGTTCATAAAATGCATGAATGCTGCTGGGGCATTGGTCATCCCAAAAGACATCACAAGAAATTCATAATGACCATATCGGGTCCTGAAAGATGTCTTAAGAATATTCGAGTCCCTGATCTTCAACTGGTGATCACCTGAACAGAGATCAATCTTGGAGAACACTCTCGCTCCCTGAAGCTGGTTAAATAAATCATCGATACGAGGCAAAGGATATTTGTTCTTTATTGTAACTTTGTTCAACTACCTATAATCAATTTACATCCTCATCGTGCCATCCTTATTCTTCACAAATAGAACAGGCGCACCCCAAGGTGACACACTAGGACGAATAAACCCCTTATCAAGGAGTTCTAGAAGTTCCTCCTTCAATTGTTTCAACTCCACTGGTGCCATACGATACGGTGGAATATAAATAGGCTGAGTGTCCGACACTGGATCAATACCAAAATCAATATCCCTGTCCTATGGCATGCCCGATAGGTTTGCAGGAAACACATCGGGAAAATCCCTCACTACAGAAACAGAATCAATACTAGGAGTCTCTGCACTGACATCCCTCACGAAGGCTAAATATGAAAAACAACCTTTCCCAAACATCTGTTGGGCCTTCAAGAACGAAATCACCATACAGGAGACAAAATCAGTCAAAGCTCGCCACTCAATTCGTGGCACACCCGGCATAGCTAACATCACTATCTTAGCATGACTTTCTAAAATAGCACAATATCGAGATAGCCAATCCATGCCTAATATCACATCGAAGTCCACTATACAAAGCAACAACAGGCCTACTCCGGTCTCCATACCCCCAATAGCCACCATACACGACCGGAACACACAGTCTGTAATAATAGTATCGCCCACCGGAGTGGATACATGAACAGATGAAACAAGAGACTCACGGGGCATATCCAAATAACGAGAAAAATATGATGACACATATGAAAAAGTGGAACTGGGATCACATAACACAAAGGCATCTCTGTGGCAAACTGAGAAAATACCTGACAGGGTCTCGCTGGGAGTGCATAGAAATGGGCCTAACCACCACCTGATTGACCTCCCCCTCTAGGGCAACCCCTATCTAACTGTCCTCCACTCCTAGCTGGCTGGGTGGTGGGTGGCGATCTAATTGGCGCTGAAGTCGATGGCTGACTCCTCTGTTGAGATAAATCCCCAAGAGACTAGGACACTGCCTCCACATGTGACCCAACTCTCCACACTTATAACAACTCATTGGAGCTGATGACGAGGACTGAATGGAACCCCTAGCACCAGGATGACTAGCAGAAGAACCTAATATAAAAGAGCCCTGAACTGATGGAGCATGGGATGAACTTTGGGCTAGAAGGGCACTGAGTGATGAATGCCCTAATGAGAACCGTGAGAACCATGACCCGATGATGCCCTACGATAACCTGGGCGAGCTGACTGAGCATGCCTAAATGGACGGCCTCTACCGTGCTGAAACAAACCTCCATGTGGAGTACCACTGAATCCACCCTGACCATGTGGCCTCTTAGCCTCCCTCTCAAACTTCTCCTGACCACGAACCATATCAATTTTTCGAGCTATGTCGACAACCTCATCAAAGGTATCACCAGATACTCTCTCTATGGTCATAAGCAACCGAAGCTGAAAATCGAGGCCATCTATAAACCTCCTGATCCTCTCTCGATCTGTGGGAACCAACCAGATCGTATGAAGAGATAACTTAGAGAACCGCATCTCATACTATGTAACAGATCTTTCACCCTGACGAAGCTGTTCGAACTGCCTGCGCAGCTCTTACAACGAGACTCAGGTACAAACTTCTCTAGGAAGAGACTACAGAACTGTTGCCAAGAAAGGGGTGTTGCGTCAATCGACTTATGCCTATTTAAGCCTCCCACCATCTAAGTGCATCCCCGAAGAACTGGAAAGTAGTGAACGAGACCCCACTAGTCTCCAGAATACCCACTGTCTGAAGCATCCTTTGACACTTGTCCAAGAAACCCTGGTCATCCTCGCCCTTTGCACCACTGAAAGTCGGAGGCTGAAGCCTACCAAACCTCTCCAATTTTCACTACTCATGCTCTGGCATAACATGAGCTACATAGTCTTGAGCAGCTGCAACCGACTGGGACGGAGGTTCCCCTAGTGTCTGAAGTCCGTGCACGACCTGCTCAGGTGTGCGAACGGCGGGAGTCTGAGTACCCCTTGCCTGAGAAGTAGCTGCGGCTGTGGTAATTGAGACCGCCTGAGCTAGGCCAGTTCACACTGATAAAATCTGGGCCAGGGCCTCTTGAAGGCCTAAAATCACAATAGGCAAAGTTGGTGCCTAAGATGGTGCTGCTGGAGCATCCACAACTGGGACCTGATTATGAACTAGGGAGACAGGTAGATCTAGAGGTGTTGCCCTAGCTACTGTGCGGGCTGCTCCCCTGCCCCTACCACGGCCTTGACTACATCCTCGTCCTCTGGTGGCCCCAGTTGGTGGAACTGGTGGTCGTCCATCCTAACAGGTAGCACGTGTCCTTTTGTGAGAGGATAGAATAACAGAAGTTTAGTGCTAGGATCAAGAGATTCACACGACAAGAATTCAAGAATGTGAAGTTTTCCTAAAGGTTCTACAACCTCCCGAGGATAAATACAGACGTCTCCGCACCGATCAACGAAACTCTACTAAACCTGCTCATGACTCGTGAGATCTACGTAACCTAGGTTCTGATACCAACTTGTCATGACCCTAAAAACAGACCCGGTCGTGATGGCGCTTATCGTGAAACTAGCCCAGCAGACACAAACCCCAAAACAAACCAAACAATTATAGTAAGTCATTTAAAACCATTAATCAGCGAAAATCCCATAGTATAGGGTAGAATAAAACAATGCGGAAACAAAACACAACCCGATATCAGGGTGTAACAAGTGATGAGCAACTACAACTTGTCTAGGAATATGAAAAGACAACATAGTTTAAAACAAAGCTAAACCAAATTTGAATAAATATAGGAAGGAGAAGCACTGGGCTGCGAATTCCAAGAAACTACCTGATCAACTTCGAAAGCCTACTGGAAGACAAATTAGCACTCGCTATCGCGACCTGAGACTCCTGAATCTACATACAGGGTGCAGGGAGTAATGTGAGTACGCCAACTCAGTAAGTAATAAAAGTAAAGATAGTTGAGCAGTAAGAAAACATTTAAACCACAGAAACGCTATAGCAAAATAGTATAAGTCCAAAACAATACAGTAAAGCAATAACACTCGTAAAAATATCTTCGTTTAGTAAAACTTTTTTAAAAAAACTTTCAATAATTTCAAGCGAGTGATGAAAACATTGAGAAAAGAATAGAAATGTAAATAGCCCCTCAGGCAAAACATATACCACAACCGCTCCTCGGGCAAAATATCAATAGAACCAGCCCCTCAGGCTGCCTCACGATCACTCGTATCATCCCCTCGAGCAATAACATGAAACAACAATAGCCCTCGGGTAATATCACATCTCACACTAGATACCTGCACTTATTGGGGGTGTTTGGACTCTGGAGGGGCTCCTACAGCCCAAGCGCTATCACAAGCCATCTCGTGGCATAACAAAATCAAGCTCTCGGCCTCTCATATATCACAATCAGTACACATGCTGCGGCACGCAACCCGATCCCATGGTATCCTCACAATATAGGCCATCGGCCTCACTCAGTCAGAAATCTATCAAGTCACTCGGGCAATAGTATAACATGATGCTCAGGCCACAATATGATTTAAAATATCATAACAGAGTAAATAAGGCTGAGTTATGAAAATAATAGAATACAGCATGACTGAGTACAAATATGAAGTAAAAATAGTGAGGAATAGTAGTAAAAATCCCCTAAGGGTCCAAAATAGTTAGCACGATGCCCAAATATGGCATTCAGCCCAAAACATGAAAATACTTTCCCAAATACAATGATATCAAACAAGTTTTAATCAAATACGTTACTTAACAGTCATACGGGATGTACTAAGTTATAATCCCCAACGGTTCACGACCCCACGCTCGTCATCTAGCATTTGCGTCACCACAAAGTAGCACAATGATGTGAAATCCAGGGTTTCATACCCTTATGACAACATTACAATCATTTCTTACCTCTATCCAGTCCAAACTCTAGCCCGCGATGCCTTTGCCTCTCGTCTCAGCCTCCGAATTCTCCAAATCTAACCAAAAACAGATTTATACCATCAAAATATACTAAGGTAATAAAGCTCACTCGAAAATAATCAATTTACATAAAAAATCCCGAAATTAGCCAAAATCGACCCCCGAGCCCACGTCTCGGATTCTAATAAAAATTATAAACTAGAATCCTTACACTCTCACGAGTTCATACATATCAAATACATCAAAATCCGACCACAAATGGCCCCTCAAATCCTCAAATTAAAGTCTCCAATTTCAAGCCCTAACTCTCCAATTTTTGGCTTTAGATTCCACAAATTTTATGTCTAATTAGGTAGAAATCACAATAGGAACGAGTATTGAGTCCAAAAACCTTAAGTCCAAATGCTTTCCTTTGATTCACTCTTCAATCCTCCTCAAAAAGCTCCAAAATCGCTAAAAAATGGTGGAAGATAGACCAAAAATCGCGAACATGGCTATTTAAACATTCTGCCGAGGTGACCTATCCTTCTTCGCGAACGCGGTCAAAGCCTTGCGTTCGCGAAGAATAAAAATCCGTTGACCTATTATTTGTTCTTCATGAATGTGACCTTCTAAAAGCGAACGCAAAGCTTCAGCTTCTCAGACTATCGCGAACGCGAAGCACAAATGACCAGGACCCCCAACTGCTCCAATTACTCTACGTGGATGCGGGACACACATCACCGAGACTATCCCTTCACAAACATGGGACCAACATCACAAATGTGAAGGCTAAATTTCCTGCCTCACACCACATCCCTTCGCGAACGCGAAGGCCAAATCTCTGCAACACAAATAGTAGAAAATCTACAACCTCCCAAAACAAGATTTGATTCGTTTAACCACTCGAAACTCACCCGAGTTCCACGGGACCTAAAACAAACATGCCAATACATCCCATAACATCATTCAAACTTTTTACAACCTTCGGAACACTCAAAAAAATATCAAAACATCAAAACATGAAATCATCATCGAATTAAAGCCTAAAAATTCCAAAACTTACAAATTCCGCTTAAGTCTATCAAACCTCGTCCTAATGACATGAAAATTTGCACACATGTCACAAATAGCACAACGGACCTACTCCAACTTCCGGAATTCTATTTCAACCCCTATATCAAAATCTCCGCTACCAAACAAAAATTGCCAAAAATCCAATTTTGCCAATTCAAGCCTAAATCTACCCCGGACCTCTAAAATCCATTCTGATTGCTCTCCTAGGTCCCAAATCACCTCACGAAGCTATCCGAATCATAAAAACCATATTCTGAGATCGTTTTCTCATAAGTCAATTTTCAATTTACTTTTCCAACTAAAAAGGCAACTTAAAAGACTAAGTGTCTTATTTCTTTACAGAACCACTCCGAACCCAAACTAACCAACATGATGCAATGAAATACAGCTAAAAACATATAAAGAAGCAGAAATGGGAAAAACGGAACAGTAACTCATGAAACGACTGGCCGGGTCGTTACAATATGATAAGGGTCATTGCTAAAAACGATACGAATAATTCAGTCAGAGTCAAAAGTCCAAACGCTTGTAAAATCCTTGGAACAGTAGGAGTCCTATTAAAGAGGAAGATAACTATGAATAGGACTCCTAGAAGATCTCAAGTTGAAGTGTTTAAATATGATCGACTTTGGACTTCTAAACTATCCTTTTACACATCAACTAAAGAGTCATATGTCATTTACTTGTGTCGAGTGCTTGCATTGTATTCTTTTTGAGTCAGTCTCGTAAATGTGTTTTAGGAATTTGAGTTGTAATCAAGTGTCATAAACAAATAGGGGTCGTTTGGTAGGAGGTATTAGAAAAATAAATACAAGCATTAGCTCAATGCATTACTAATACATTGTTTGGTACCTTTTTTCAACTTGTGTATAACTAATACTTGTATTAGTTATACACCATACTTGGCATTATCCTATGCATAAGTAACGCATAGAAAACCATGGCATTAGCGATACCAAGGCTTTAATGCATGCATTAGCATGGTTAAAGACAAAATTATCCTTAAAGTCCCTTAAAGCTAGAGAATATGGAGGGCATTTTATTAAGCAACTATTTTTTTTTAAAAATTATGCAATGCATTATAATTTTAATACACCACACCAAATAATAGATAAGAAATAATATTTGCATAACTAATGCTTGCATTACTAATACATGCATTACTAATACACCTTATACCGCATTATTCTTATACACCCTACCAAACGACCCCATAGTGAATTGGAGTGAGTGTTTTCCTTTACAAGTTAGAGTAACTTGTAAATAAAATGGCTATAGTAAGAGTACCAGAGAGTATTTAATTACAATCTTGTAATTGATACATTTTGGCTCATTGTTCTAGTAGAGTTGGAGTTGAAAAAAAAACCTATGTGGTAGGTCGTGATTTCTGCACCTTTTAAGCCGAGTGATTTTTCATGTAAAAATCATTGTGTTCATTTTATTGCTTAATTACTTCACGCGGTAAAGAACCAAGTTCTTTAGTAATTCATACGAGCACTCAAACTAATAATTGGTATCAGAGTAGGTTCTCTCATACACATGACTAACACCTAGAGAGATCTTGGAAGCATGATGAGTGCTCCATCTAGAATTAATGAAGGATAATCAACTACCAGGCCACCCCTGTTCAATAAAAAATATTACAGTTGGTGGAAGCAAGAATGAAAAACTTCCTGATAGCTGAAGACTATGAACTATGGACCATATTTAACCAAGGTCCTTTGATTCCTACAAAACAAAATGCACAAAATGAAACAGTCTCTAAGGACCACTCCAAATTTTTGGTAGCAAATTTTAGAATGAGGTATGATGTGTAGTTTCTCGCCATTGATAAAAATGAATTTTTTTTGCTCTAAGTGTCCCTCTCACAAAGCCACAAAGATGAGACACACATGTACTTTCTCTACATCGCCTATGTCTTCTTAGTCTGATACGAGGCCATTTGCGCTCCTTCAAAAATCTGTAAAATATATAAATAAATAATTGCAGTTCACAGTGCTTGTCGCATGATGCTTCAAGTCGACATTGTGCCATACGCCTCAACTTGTTATGCTGGAATTGGTGTCAACCTCACAAAGCTTTTAGTTCTGATTACTTGAGTGGTGCAAATATCACAAAGCTTTAGCTCAGCAAGTATCGGTGTCTACGACACGACACTTCAATACGGATGGTGAATATTGTGACATGCACTTCTCTGCCAAATCTTATGGATCATATGCTTCATGTACCTTTTCGCCTACAAAAAAAGAAAAGAAAAGGAGAGTTATGATAATCCACTTATTCTCATGATGCAATTAGACAACTCGCCATGTATATCTTCTCCAAACTTGTAAAAAATAAAGAAGGAAAAAGAAGTATGTTGCACGAACAATCTTCTCGATTTTAGCACTTGATTCTAATATTTATTACGACTAGATTTAAAAGGCTGGAGCTTCGAGTTTTATAGATGTTGTATCTCCCCGAGTCTTCTTTCCAACGGTTTAAACGGCTTGTAATTTGGATAATCCTATCTTGAGGTATGCATTTTTTAGTAAGAGCATGCAAAGCTGAAGGAGCTGGCATATCGGAACTCGTGTTCTAGATTCAGCAAATTATCTGGGAAATATGGATATCCTGACTGTAATTTCTTCGTATGTTGTATTTCTAGGAGTCTAATTTTCAACTTTGCAAATGACTTGTGATTTGGACGCTCCTTTCTCAAGATACGACTTTTTCGTCGAGAGTGCGCATATCTATGAGATCAGCGGGTCAGATACGTAGATCAACTTTAAAATTAATTCCACACAATATAGACAGAATTTGGCCGTTAATTTTTTGATATGTTGGATTTCTTTGAGTCTAGCATCTATAGAATCAAGCGACTCGTGATTTGGATGTTCCAATGACGAGATATGATTATTTTTGTGAAGGCACTTGAGCTGCAAAATCAAACATGGAAGAATTTGAAACAAAAATTTAAAATCTTGCCTGAGATGATACATAAGGTATTTTGTTCCTATTATTAGATTTAGATATGTGGTATCCCTTTGTGTATACTTTCATAAGAATTAAGCGGCTTGTGCTTTCGACGCTCGTACACCATAGCACGACTTTCTGGCGAGAGTGCGCGATGCTGTCAACTTTACAGGCCAGACGAGCAGATCATTTTCGAAATTTTACTTTAGCTGATCCAGGAGGAGTTTGGATCTAATCTTTTTATACGTTGCCCTACTCAAAGTCTGGTTTCTATAGAATCAGGTCGCCTATGATTTGGACTCTCATATGGCGAGATGTTAATATTTTATCGGAAGTGCGCAAAGGTAGCAAACAACTTCTCTCCAACAATTTTGCACAAACATACACTGAAAGATGGATGCTTAAATAGGTGTATAAGGTGGTTAAGTATTATAATTCTTATGTGAATTAAATTGGCCGAGTTGTTTCCATCCTAACATATAATGAAATTTATGGAAAAGTTAATGATGAACCTTGCACAATACATGCCAAGTTTGGTAAAGTGATCTATCAAAGTCTGAGTTGTAAGTGAACAAAACAAGGAGTTAGAATACTAGAAGGAAACACATTGCCTTGCATTACAAGGTCGAGAAATAGTTTTCCTTGTTTGCTCTTGGTGAAAAAGGAAAGAAGCCTAACGTGAGACGAACATGGAAAATTGTCTGACAATTTGCAAGAATTTTCCATTGCTATAGTTTGCAATTGCTACTTCTAAACCAAATTACATTGCATGCACCTGTTCTACAACCAAAGTATTGGAAGTTCATTTTTTTTTTGTAGCTTGTATTTAGCACTCCACATAAATGTACAATTGGATAAAAGTTTAGATTTGACCGGTAGAAGTCACCATAAGTGCTAAAATAAAAATATCAACGTTCACTGGTACTTCAAGTCTCGTCATTCGTTTCAGCAAGCCTATACCGCGGCAAACCTTGAAGTAGGAGCATTTGTAGATAACTAAATTTAAATCCATAAGAAGTTCGTATTTTGCCATAATTGGACATATACTAGACCAAACAAATATTATGGGCTAGTATGATTGGGAAAATTATTTTAATTTAATTAAATTGAATTAAAACAACAACAACAACAACAACCACCCAGTGAAATTCTACTAGTGGGGTCTGGGGAGGGTAGCATGTACGCAGACCTTACCCTTACCCGAAGGGGTAGAGAGGCTGTTTCCGAAAAACCCTCGGCTCAAGAAGAAAAAAAGACAAAAGGAGAAAATATCAGTATTTTCACATAAATCATAAGAAAATATAAGAAAAACAGGAACAACATAAAATCCAGAAGAAAGCTGCAAAATAAAAGCAATAACTAGTAAATACGTTCGGCACTAAAAGAAATAGAAAGACACGACATTGCCATCCGTTGCCTAGACAAAGCCCTACAATACTACTTTGGCAACGGAACGAACTAATGCAAGACCCAACTACCTCCTAACCTACAACCCTAATACTCGACCTCTACATCTTCCTATCAAGTGCCATGTCCTCGGAAATCCGAACCCTGGCCATGTCCTTCCTGATCACCTCTCTCCAATACTTCTTAAGCCGCCCTCTACCTCTTCTCATGCCCTCCACAAGGAGCCGCTCACACCTCCTTATCGGAGCATCTGGGCTTTACCTCTATATATGCCCGACCCATCTGAGACCCGCTTCCCGCATCTTATCATCAATGGGATCCACGCGCACATTCTCCCGAATATTATCATTCCTAATCTTGTCCATCTTAGTATGCCTGCACATCTACCTCAACATCTTCATTTCAGCTACTTTCATCTTCTGGATATATGAGTTCTTAACAGGCCAACACTCAGCCCCGTACATCATGGTCGGTCTAACTACTACTTTATAAAGCTTACCTTAGAGTATCGGTGGCAGTCGCTTGGTACACAGGACTCCAGATGCTAACCTCCACTTCATCCATCCTACCCCAATACGGTGTGTGACATCCTCGTCGATCTCCCTTGCCCCTTGGATAACCGACCCAAGGTACTTGAAGCTACATCTACTTGGGATGACTTGTGAGTCAAGGTTCACATCCACGCCCACTTCCCCTGGCTCAGTGTTGAACTTACACTCCAGATATTCCGCCTTCGTCCTGCTCAGCTTGAAACCCTTAGACTCAAGAGCATATCTCCAAGTCTCCAGCCTCTCGTTAACACCGGTACGTGACTCATCAATCAGAACTATGTCATCATCGGCGAATAGCATGCACCATGCACCTCCCCTTGAATATGGTGTATTAACGCGTCCATCACCAGGGCAAATAAGAACAGACTGAGCACAGAGCCTTGGTGTAACCCCATAACAACTGAAAAATGCTCAGAGTCGCCTCCTACTGTCCTTACCTGAGTCTTAGTCCCATCATACATGTCTTTAATCGCCATAACGTAAGGAACCGACACACCTTTTACCTCCAACCATCTCCAAAGAACTTCCCTAGGAACCTTATCATATGCTTTCTCTAAGTCAATAAACACCATGTGCAGGTCCTTCTTCCTATCTCTGTACTGTTTTACCAACTGCCTAACAAGGTGTATAGCTTCTGTAGTAGAACGACCCGGCATGAACCCGAACTGGTTGTCAGATACAGACACCGACATCCTCACCCTTGCTTCAACTACCCTCTCCCACACTTTCATGGTGTGACTAAGTAATTTGATACCCATATAATTGTTACAACTCTGGATATCACCTTTGTTCTTATATAGTGGAACCATCGTACTCCATCTCCACTTATCTGGCATTTTTTGCCTTAAAAATAACATTGAACAACCCAGTCATTCACTCCAAACTTTCTCTCCATACACACTTCTAAAATTCCACCGATATCTCGTCAAGCCGGGTCGCTCTGCCCCTACTCATCTTACTCATAGCTCTCTCCACCTCCTCAACCTTGATACGCCTGCAGTACCCAAAATCACGATGACTCTCGGAATGTTCCAATTCTCCTAGCACAATATCCAGATTCCAAAAAAATTGGGCTAGCCTATTCTTTTATCAAATGGATCGGCCCATAAGCCTCAAAACCAATGGCGCACTACGGTTTTCTTGGAGGTTACTCTACCCCACACCTATATAAAGGGGGTCATAGGTAAGAAAAAGAGGAACAATCAAGTAATCAGGAGAAAATACTAAAGAAGCTCCAAAGAATAGCATCCAGGTCTCCTTCAATATCTGTAATCTTCGTCAGTAGTCATATGCACCACAAATCTAAAATTCGTCAAGTTCAAAATCAAGCTCTCAAGCTATTAAACCATCATTCGTGAGGCGAAAAAAATGAGAACTAGATCTCGTTAGATTGAGATATTCTAGAGATTGTAACTCCATCATCTGAAATCGAATATAATATTTATCGTTATATTTCTTGTCTTGATTATTATTTTTCAGGAACGAAATTTAGTTGTTACAGTTATGAAGACAGAAAAGTATAATTACCTATGTGTATTTTTTTCTTCTTCATAGCAACGAAAGATTTGGACTTTGACTTTGTATAAAATTTGGGATTGAATTAACTAATAATAGGTTGTTCAAGAATATGGTTTTGACTTCAAGAATAATAAGTCCCCATATTACTTCAAGAAGAGTTAAAAGCATATTTTTAGGGAAGTATGACATATATGTAAATAATTGGTTTACAATTGGAAAAGTCTACAAAATTAATGGGACCTTTCTCATATTTGGACTTGAAAATCTTTTGAATTATAAAGTTACAATAATAATCTTTTGAACATATGAAATTGAGATTTTCACTAAAAGCTACAGGTTTTCTTACCGTTTTCAAATTTTTACGCGGTATACGAAAAAACGTTTACCAATATGTTAGGATTTTTAGCTTATCTTTTAGACGAGATCTTAAAAAACAAGTTCATTACTTCTTTCGGTTCATTTTAATTGATTTTTTGGCCCTTTTATTT
The DNA here is from genome assembly GCA_026770625.1 of Nicotiana glauca. Lineage (NCBI taxonomy): Eukaryota > Viridiplantae > Streptophyta > Magnoliopsida > Solanales > Solanaceae > Nicotiana > Nicotiana glauca. The sequence continues at coordinate 36,182 of MU756756.1, forward strand.
GTGATCCATAATATTTGATTTTTTTTAGAGATGAAGAAGGAATTAACTTTTTTTTTTTCAAAATTTCCCTTGGAGTAAAGAGCCTAGAAGTATTTGTTATATTTCCAAGGAACAAATTAAGGTTAATATGGTCAATTTCATTGTTAATTAATGTTAAAATATAAATTTTTTAATATGTGTGAGAACAATTAAAAGATCAATTACAGTGGACGGAGGAAGTAAGTTTGGTATCCGCTAAAGTTGTAAAAATATTTTTGAATTCTTGGCAATTTCTAAATGTTTGTACATACTTGGAGCATTTTGCATAAAGAAATTCTAGAAATATATATATATATATATATATATATATATATATATATATATATATATATATATATATATATATATATATATATATATATATATATATATATATA
>MDKF010960948.1:0-33180 GCA_026770625.1 Nicotiana glauca
TGGGTCTAAAGGTAGCAGTTGTTAGGTTGACTCTCTGTAGATTCGACCCTGGGCGTAATACTCGGGTTTTATTTGGAACGTCCGCAGAATCCTATTTAGAAGATATACTTGGGCGTGATCAGGCAGAGTTCAACTAGACTAAAGAAGTAGATCCACAAGGACATGTTTAATGGGATTATATTAGACCTTCTTCCAGAGTTTTCTAATGATTTAATTAGCAATGTAAATAGTTAAATTTTGTTCGCCATACAAATTTATATTCTTCATTCCCTGTGAACAAATTTCCTTCATTCTTTACTAGCATGATTCGTGGAGCAGAGCAAAATTAAAGCATTAACGAAATCTGTTTCTTTACGTGCCTCACTTTCTAAATATGTGTACTCATACAATCTCACCGACTATTTTATATCAACTGCACAAATCTATCTGATAAATGAAAAGGGTACAATTAAGTACTTTCTGTGCTTTTAAGACTATTTTTGGCATGGTAAATTGTTGAATACATCATAATATATTAAAATTTCTGTTTAGGAAATGCAGCTCCGCCTCTTTGCTTGTTCCGTTTCCTCTTTTCTCCATTTCCATGAGCATTTTTCTGTATTAGAACAGACAAGTTCAAGAACTCAGATTAAATTTGTCATGTTATTGTTTTTTTTTGTTTGGTACCATGTCAGCATTACTAATTGTGATTTATTCATTTCTTCTGTGGCCGTCAACTCCTACAGAGATTTGCTTTACCATGTTTACAGCTGTGGTAGGATGATGCCGCAATATAGCTCTAGTGAAACACTTGTGCTTCCTCTTTTGCAGTTTTATTTATCATTTTGCTTCTCCGTTTCTGCTCTCATTAGAACTGTTTTATCTGCTCATTTGCTATCAGAAAACTAGATAACTTTGGGTAACTGCTCCAGCTCCAACTCCTGCTCTATAGTACTTTGCTCTTGCTGGTTTGCCTTGGATGGTACAGAGCTAATTGTCGATGCAAATAACAAAGTGATACTATACCCTTGGGAGAAAGTTTCATGCACGGCTACTTTAGTCTTTGCTGGTTTGCCGTGGATGAGTAAGGAGCTAATTGGCGATGTAAATACAAAAGCCATATCATACCCTCGGAAAAAGTTTCATGTTGGGCCCAGGCGAAGCCCGGGCAACTCCTACTAGTTTTAAATAGGCCAAATATATATGGAGCCCCTTTAAGATAAAAAAGTGTGACGATCCAATATGTAATTTTGAGTACTAGACTTAATTTTCGTGTTTCGAGACCTCTCATACCTTCATTTGATGTTTATTCGTTTGCATGTTGGTCTGTGTCGTTTCCCTTAAAGCTTTTACGTAAATTTTGAAACTTAAAATGAGGTTTGAGCTGACCACGATTAAAGTTTTTAGTAAATGACCTTAGATCGGTATTTTGACAATTTTGGTAGGCTCGTATGATATTTTTGGACTTGTACACAGATTTGGTTGGGATCTCGAATGACTCGAGCACATTATGGCGCATTATGTGAAAGATTGTTAAAAAATAATTTTTTTAAGTTGAAATCTTGAGTTTTGATGATCGGTTCGTGTTATTTGATGTAATTTTGAAAATTGAGGTAGTGAGTAAGTTTGTAGGATGTTATTACACTTGTGTGCATGTTAAGTTTGGAGCCTGAGGGGCTCGGGTGTGTTTTGAATGTTGTTGGAGCCAACCTGCATATCTCGAAAATGTGAGCCACTACTCGCAAATGCGAGCCTCGCTATTGCGAGCGACTATTTTGGGGCTTGGGAATGGGCACTTCGCAACTGCAAAGTCTAGATTGCAAATGCGGACTGGGGGAGCACTGCAAATGCGATAAGCTTCGCATTTGCGCAGACGAGATAGTCGCAAATGCGAGGCATATGTTACAATTGCGACTTCTGAGGGCATGTTGCACCGGTCGCTTTTGCAATCAGTGTTTTGCAATTGCAAACAAGAGTTCGTAATTGCGACATCTGCTGCTGGGTAAAAGAAGACAAAGTCTGGAGTTAACTCATTTTACACCATTTTTCAATCCTAAACACTCTAGAGGCGATTATTGAAGAGGATTTTCTTCCTAGATTCATTAGGTAAGCAACTTTAACTAATTTTCAGTCAATGTTAATTACTTTTTCATAAATTTTAACATTAAATCCATGAATTACAAGGTAGAAATTAGGTGTTTTGGGTAGAATTTAGAGATTTTGTAAAAATTGAGATTTAGACCTCAAATTGGGGTTGGATTTTGAAACAAATTACATTACCAGACTCAGGGGGTGAATGGGTAATCAGGATTTGATCCGAATATCGGATTTCAATGAAACGAATCCGGGGTTAACTTTTGTTGACTTTTTAATAAATGATCAAAATTAAATCTTTTTCATTTGTGGGTAGTTTCTAAAGTTTGTTTTGTATCACTTGATTGATAATTGGATAGATTCGGTTGGTTTGGAGGCTTGGTCGAAAGACAAATTAAGCCATGATTGATTGTTGATTTGGTTGCGAAAAGAGGAAAGTATCATGGTTTACTTATTTGGTCCACTTGCTACCTGAATTATGTGTGGGAATAACATATATGCAAGATGACGAGTATATATAAGTCGCTATGGGTTGAAGAATGCGGTTGTAATTTGTCTTATTTGTACTATATTGTTTCATTCACTATGTCTTCCATGCTTTAGTTAGATTATTTTTTTTTTAATTGTGCTTCCGTATTTATTGCTTTTGTTGAAATTGTTGTGATAACGAAAGTTGAGTTCGCTTGTTCTAGTTCTATTGTTGAGGTTGAAATTGCTTCTCACATTGTTCAATACTTGGGTTGTTATTGTTTCTCGGTGAGGAAGAGTAGAAAATACGAAGGGTGTTGTCGTTCCATATTTACATATTGTTATTATTAATTGAGCGAATGTGAGGTCAAAGCACGAAGGGCGATGCCGTAAACATGCTTATTTATCATGAGAGGTTAAACTACGAAGGGTAACGTCGTGCGTATGCATTTCTATTATGATCACGTGCGGACGAGAGTAAAAGTATGAAGGGTGATGCCGTGCACTTGAATTTATTATGATTTGGTAAGGATGAGAGTAAAAGTACGAAGGTTGATGCCGTGCACTTGCATTTATTATGATTTGGTAAGGATGAGAGTAAAATCGCGAAGAATGACGCCGTGCGAGTTTATTGATTTCATTGTTTTACTTATATTTGGTGATGTGGATTATGGCTTCGTAGTTTCGTTGGCTGTGTTGGAAAGAGGTTTATTTCATGTTTCCTTATTTATTGTTTCTGTCAATATATCGTCTCCTATGCCTACCCTACTCGTTTGTTTCATTTGACTCTTTATTTGCTATTCTATTGTAAATATATATAGATGTACATGTTTATTGTAAGTGTCTTGCCTTAGCCTCGTCATTACCTCATCGAGGTTAGGCTCGAAACTTACGGGAATATTGAGTCGATTGTACTTATATTATACTTCTGTATTTCTTGCGCAGATCCCGATGTTGGTCCTAGCTAGCGGCGCGGATAGGAGATTGTTTGGATCCGACTTCTTCAAGATACTTGAGGTAGAGCTGCACGGAGTAAGTAGTTCCTGAAGCCCCCTTCTATCTAGTTTTACTATTTATTTAGTTTCAGACTCGTGTTTGTAGTACTCTAGTCAGTCATGTACTTGTGGCGCCGGATTTATACGATTAATATAGACCGCATTACTTATGTATTTATTTTATGTATTTCAGAGCTTAACAATCGTTAATTATTATTACTCTACCTTTAAATTGTTAACGTGGGTTAATTCTTTAGCTAACGTCGGGTTGCGTTGCAAGTGAACGTTAGGTGTTATCGCCATTCCGTAATTGGGATTTCGGGTTGTGAGAAAAAGTCACACGACCATTAAGATGGTCAGAGAATAAATTTTACGTAGATTCTCTTGTTCCCTCGTTTTGATAATTTCAATAGTTGAAAACTAGATTAGTGAAAATATGCTAATCAAATTATTATCAACGATCTCATTTTCAAGCTAAACTACTACTTACCGCAATATACCTATATTCTTGTTCGCCTTCAGTTTCTATTTGGCTGCAATTTCTACATTTTATCACACGATCCCTCCCGACTCTTGCTGTTGGCATCCAACTTCTTATCCAATTCTATTGGAAATAGCACATGGTATTACTTAAGAGGTGAAGTTTTAGATGTATATAGTCTATAGAAATGCAAAAGTACGTAGAATTAATCATGGGGACATCCATAGTTTACCTTTGACGACTGGTCCCATTTGGAGATTAACCCTTACACTTAGGAATCAGGATCGGCTTTGAGTTCTGAAAAAAAAAAAAATCCCGACAGGGTGCACTTTTACTTTAATGAATGGTATGCGGCATGAATCATAATTGATCGGGAGCCAAAGCGAATACTGAACACCAGTATAGAAAACTAATCAAACAATTAGGAACTAGGAAAATGGAAAGAGTAATGAATGGAAAGAAACAAGAGGGAAATTTTTTTACATTTCCTTTTCTCCGTTTTTCATTCTCCGATTTCCGAGCAAAGTACAGATTCACTAGGGCTATTTCATGGAGAAATAAATATTTTTAGCTGCATCTAAAAATAAGAGGCGACAATATATATATATATATATATATATATAATATTTTTTTTGGCTAGCAGATGAAATTAATTTTGTCGACCGGCCAATTTTATATTTTTCTTCTTTCTTGGGGAAAAAAAATCAGAAGTAGCTAGATTCACAACTAGTAATTGACTTTCAAAAGTAATCGAAATTTAGCCATTTTTTTCATGTAAAGATAAAATTTGAACAAACATTCATAAAAATTCGAAAAACTTATGCTGGAGTTTTTATTTTTTACATATGAGATTCCAGCATAATGCACTGGAATTTCATAATGTTCCGGAGTTCCAACATAATATGTAGGAGCGCTATAATTCAGCATAATATGCTGAAACTTTCTGTGTTTCAGTAAAATAGTGGTTATTTTTCAAGAACTTTGCACTTCGCTCGGTACTTTGAGGGCACAAGTATCTCCGCGTGATGTATTATGACTTGCGTAAATCGTCGGTGTTGGTTTTTAAGTTACCCGGAATCGATTTGGAAGAATAAACATCAAGATTTAATCTCTAAGTTGGAAGAGTTGACCAAATTTGACCTTTTAGCATTGGACCACGAATTGGATTTTATCGATTCCGTTAGCTCCGTTGGATGATTTTGCACTTAGGAGCGCGTCCGGATTGTAATTTTGAGGTTTGTAGTCGAATTAGTCTTGAAATGGCGAAAGATGGATTTTTGGGAAGTTTAACCAGGAGTGAACTTTTTTATATCGGGGTCGAATTCTAATTCCGAAGGTAGGAGTAGGTTCGTACTGTCAAATGTGATTTGTGCAAAATTTGAGGTCAATGACGTAATTTGATAGGTTTCAGCATCGGTTGTAGAAGTTGAAGTTTCAAAGTTTATTGATTTTGACTTGAGGTGCGATTTGTTGTTTCAAGGTTGTTATGCGTGATTTGAAGCTTTGAGTAGGTTTGTTTCTTCATATAGAACTTGTCTGTGAATTTTGGCGCCATTTGGATTTGATTTGATATGGTTCGGACCCTCGGTTGCGATTCTAGAATTTCTTAAAGTTTACTATGATCTTTATGCGTTTTGGCATCCGATTTGTGCTTATAGAGATTATTTTGATGATTTGATCGACCGAGCGTGCGAGTTCATATTGTGTTTCTGGACCTGGATGCATAGTTGGTTTGGAGCCTCGGGGCTCATGTGAGTTTCAGATTGGATCCGGAATAATTTTTTATGATTTTGAGTGCTGCTACTGGTCTCATCGCATTTGCGATGTTTTTGTCGCAAATGTGACTATCGCAATTGCGAATCAGTCTTGCATTTGCGAAGCTTGGCTGTTGGGAAAAGGACTCGCATTTGCGAAGAATTTTTCGCTTTTGCGAAGCCTGTTGAGTTCGCATTTGCGGACTCAGTATCACATTTGCGATGAAGGCCTGGGCTTGGTTAGTTCACTTTTGCGACCAACCGGCCTCTTTTGCGAAGGACCCATGTTCGCATTTGCGACCTTTTGGTCACCTTTGCAAAGGAAGTCGGGAATTTCAAAACTTCACTTTTGCGATGAGTTGTTCGCATTTGAGGGGTTTGCAACTATCACAAATGCGACATTTGCAACCTGCATATAGTTGAGAATTCCGAGACTTAGCTTCATTTTGATATATTTTGAACCCTAGCTTCGATGGGAGGCGATTGTATGAAGGAATTTTCATACCAAATCATTGGAAAATGTTACGACCCAAAATATCATCTTTAAATTAAATAATTATCTCGGTGTTTTAAGACCTTGAAAAGCGCTATCAATAATTCGTCGACTTGCGTGTGCAGTTCGTATAATTTTTCGGAAGATTTTTGTATGAAAAATGGATTAAATTATGAACTAGAGCTTTAATACTCAACTAAGTTGACTTCGGTCAACATTTTGATCAAACGAACCCGGATCCAAGTTTTGACCATCCGGTAGTTTCGTATCATGATTTGGGACTTGGTCATATGCCCGAAATCGAATTCGGAGTCCCTAGATCAAATTATCGTCATTTAACGGAATCTAGAAATCTAAGGCTAAAGATTTTTTAAGTTTGACCGGAAATTTGACTTTTGAATAAACGACCCCGGAATGGAATTTTGATGATTCCAATAGTTTCGTATGATGATTTTGGACTTAGGAGCATGATCGGATTTGGATTTGGAAGCCCGTAGGACAATTTGGTGCATTTTGGCGAAAGTTGGAAAATAGAAGATTTTTGGAAAAGTTTAACAAACTTTTTGATATTGGGGTCAGAATCCGATTCTGAAAATTAGAACAGCTCCATTATGTTATTTATGAGTTGTGTGCAAAATTTGAAGTCATTCCGGATTGATTTGATATGTTTCGACGCAAAATATAGAAGTTAGAAGAATTAAAAACTCGTAATTCGATTCGAGGTGCGATTCGTAGTTTGGATGTTGTTTAATGTGATTTGAGACCTCAAACAGGTCCGTATTATGTTACAAGACTTACTGATATATATGGACAAGGTCCCAAGATGCTCGGATGAGTTTCGGATGGGATTCGAACTGTTTGGTGCCTTGTTGAAGATGCTGGAATTCGCAGGGCAACAACAGGTTTTGGACAGCGCAGAGCTAACTTTGAGAGTTTATATCTCACAATCTATAACGAATTTGGAGATGATCCAAAAATTAAAGTTGTAGCCCTTTGTGTCTAGTATTTAGAAATTCAAACCGTTTATCATTTGGAATTATGTACGAAACGTTATAGTTAATAAACTACAGCCAGTCTGGAAAGAGTTTTAAAATCGCCAGAAATTGCTGATGCGAGGAGGCTACTTTAGAAACTTATATCTCGAAATCTATAAGGAATCCGAAAATTTGCAAAAAAAAGAGAAAGTTTTAGTTTTAAGAAAATTAAACTATTAATTATTTGAACATTTCTACAAAAAGTTATAATTGATTAACTGAAGCCTAGTGCTGCAGTTTTCACTGCAAATTTCTGGTTGAAAAAAATTCAAGTAGGTCATTTGTTTAAAATGCGGCCTACCTGGGCAGAGGGTATATGTTGGGATTTCGGCCATTTTAACACTTTTTGAGCTATAGAGTTCGGATTGAAGCGATTTTTGAGGCGATTTTCACCATACGAATTGGGGTAAGTGTTATATATCCAAAAGTGATTATATTTCATGATTATTTTCATCAATTATTAGCGAATCAAATAGAAGAAATTGGAGAAATTTGTAAAACTTTAAAAAAATAATAATTTAAGATTTGGAGGTCGAGTTGTTATCGGAATTTGATAAAATTTATATGGGTGAACTCGTGGTTGAATGGGTTGTTGTATTTTGTGAGTTTCGTCGAAATTCGAGATGTGGGCCCCACGTGCGATTTTGAGTTAAATTTTGAATTTTTGTTGGAAAATTAGTATTTTCATATGGAATTAATTCATACGATTTATATTGACGTATATTGAATTATTATGACTAGATTTAAAGCTTCGGACGTTTTCGTGAGGCAAAGGCTTGTTAGAATTTTGAATTGGTTGCAAAGCGAGGTAAGTGTTAGGTCTAACCTTAGCTTGAGGGATTAGGAGTTGTGTCATAATTATTATGTGTTATTTGCCGAGTACGACGTATAGATATGGTGACGAATATCTATACGTTGGTGTCAAACATGCCCGTGAGTCTTATACTTCGATTAATGTGACTCCTATTTAACTTAACTGAAAAGTTTTGCCTCTCCTATTGTTATGTTATATTTTCATAACTACTTGACTCGTGTTGATTTCCTTATTATTGACTTGTATATTGTGGGATCGTTGCTACGTGTTAGTTTTCCCGTTATTGAACTATTTTCTTTATGCCAGTATTCTTTTCTGTTGTTATTCCTTTGAGCTGGTTCTACCATTTTCTCGTGATTTACAGCCCCTGAGTTGATTTACTTGTATTATTGTCATTTGTTATTGTTATATGTTTTGCGGTTATGTTCGATCCTTCTGTTGTGATGTAACTATTGATTCTGTTAGTTGCTCTGTGAATTTATTTTGGGACTACGGATGTGGGATTCCAGTAGCTCCCCCTTGTTTGTTTACTTTGGGACTACGGGTTAGATTCCCGGGAGATCCCCCTGCACAGTTATATGAAACTATGAGAATGCACCCAGTAGATTCCTCCAGTACTGGGTATTTATATTTGGGGTCTACAGGACGGTATCCTAGGAGATCCCCAGTTGTTATCTCTGTACTGAGTTGTACTCCTTCCGTGATTATTTTGTCTCGGTTGTAATTGTTGTTATCAATTCAAGTGTTTTAATAGTTTAGATTCCTTTACGGCTGTGATCCTTTGTGTAGGAATTCATAGTATTGACAATACCTCACTCTATTGTTTTATATATATTTAATACTTTAAATTTCAATAATTGCTACATTTTTTTTTACTCAATCGATCACTCAGCTAAATTTTTCTTAAACCGTTTGAGGTTGTACTTTACTTAAAAAGGAATTTCTTCTATGTTTTGATTTATTGATTTCTCGTATTAAAGTTAATAATTTATTCGATATTGTACTTTAATTGAAAAGGGTATTTTCTTTACCAAATGATTTATAAAAATAACTTCATCTTTTCTTGATGATTTCCTATTTGGGTTGGGAGCTGTACTCTACTTTATATTAAGTGAATGAGGCTCCTTGAGCATTCTTAATTATATTGGGTTATGGAACCTATGAACTGAGTAATATGAGGATATTGTTGTGCAAAATAAAACAAAAATATGTGGGCACGAGGTGCCGTGAAAATATAAAAGTGGGATGAGACCTATATTATTTATGATTATAAAATGAGGCGTCACAAGGTGACTTTTACTCGAAAGGAAATATATTCGAATTATATTTATTGAAAAGCATATTATCTTAGAGATTATTACTTGAAGGATTTATAGGCGAAAGATTTATATTTGAATGACTTGATTAATTGATTGCACTTGTATTTATTATTTGTTGAGAAAAATTTATGTTGTTCTTGTTGCCTGCTATTTATATCACTGGTTGATCATTGTTGCCACCATCGTTATCTGCTTCCTATTAATTTGTATGCTATATCTCATAGGTTTATTTGGTAGTCTGGTCCTAGCCTTGTCGCTACTTTTCCAAGGTTAGGCTAGGTACTTACCAGCACATGGGGCCGGTTGTGCTGATGCTACACTTCTGTATGTTTTTGTGTATAGATCTAGGTATTTGATTGATAGTAGCTATTTGTTGCAGTGAAGACTCAAGGTAAACCTACTGCAGCATTCGCAGTCCTCAGAGTCACCATCAGTTGTACGTATATCCATTTGTTCCCTTTCTTTCGGAACAGTGACGTATTTATTTTGTATAACTACTCTTAGAAAGGTTTGTGATTTGTACTACCGATTTTGGGAATTGTAAATTGTTTAGAGAAATTTCATTTGAATTTAATAAATATCAATGTTATGTCAGTTAATGTTAGGCTTACCTAGTTTAGAGACTAGGTGCCATCATGACTCCTTCAGAGGTATTTTTGGGTCGTGACAAATTGGTATTAGAGCCCTAGGTTCATAGGTGCTACAAGTCATAAGCGAGTTTAGTAAAGTCTTGCGGATCGGTACGGAAACGTCTGTACTTATCTTCGAGCGGCTACAGAGCTAGTAGAAAAATTTTCACTTCTTTCATTCCCTATCGTGCGACGTTTATTCAACTTGAAGCATATAACTTATGTTGTTTTACATCCACTCATGTATGAAAATGTGCTCTCGGTATTAACTATGCGCTAACAGTCAGTGGTACCACAGAGGGGTTATAAGGGAGCCAGGATTGCTCAATCATTTTTACCACATATTGCCAAGATTGAAGATGCAGAAGTATTGAGAGATCACCCAGTGAATCGTATAGGGGTGCAATGGGCCATGGCATCTGGGTGACTTATATGAGCTGTGAAGGTTAACATTGTAGATTATCGGATGTTCTGACGAATGGATTCGTGCCAAGTGAGAGGAGTCCACTGTCAATGATTTTGTTTAACGAAAATTATTTAGAAGAAGAAAAGGAAATGAAATTTTTTAGTTGGCACAATGTGCATATTACTTGTGTACGGAGTTGAAGTCGAGATCCTCGTACTTTTACATTATGTGAAATATTTAAACAGGGCTACAAGTTGTGGTGGATGTTATATAAGAACGAGGTCCTTATGGTGAAAAGTTTATGTGTTTAAATTCTCCCTTTGTGAAATTAAAATTTGTAATATAGTACTTATAGGGAGACATGCCTATGAGGCTTATTTGAAAATTCTTGCATGAATATCTCTGTGCATAATTTGCCAAATTGTATTGTAATTATTGAGTCTTAGCCAATAAGGTGAGTGCTCAGGTGGCGTTAATTGTGAATCGTTAATTTAGTTAAGTAATTATGAAGTCTTCATGCTACGTTGTTAGTAAAGTGAAAGCTTGAAACAAGAATTTATTAACATGAAGTTAATTGACAATTTTGTAATCGATTATGTACAACTATTAAAACCAGAGATGTGGTTAAGATCATACATATGATGTGTTTCAGGTCGAAATATCTTTATGATAGTGTCACACTTGTAATGCGGAGATTGGCGTTATTGTTAAATACATTATGGTGATTTGTTGAGTTGTGAAAATATTATTAGAAGTTGTTTTGGTGTTTCTCTGACAGGTGGATAGTCCCAATTACAGGGGAGACTCTGCCGAAATTTCTGAACAATTTGGGAGTTAGAAAAATTTGGGATATTGAGATGTGCAAAGAAAGAGATAAGTTACATTATGTGTTTGAAGATGAACTCTACTTCTCATTTAAGGACGAAAGACCCTAAGTGGGGGAGAATGTAATGCCCCGTATTTGATGGGCGCGTAGGAACGAGTTCCTATAGCCAGTCGATACTAATATCGCGTGTGGACGTGAAAATCGGACCTTTCTGAAAATGATTGGAGTGTAAGAAATTTGGTCTTAAAGTTTATAAATATTGATAAAGGAGATAATCTCAATTGAAAAAGTATTGTAGGAATTATGTGGAATGCAGTAATGTGGGATCAACCACGAGTATATGTGTAAAAGTAAAATCGTCAATTTGGTAATCTCACAATAATTCTTAGTACGTTCGAGGACGAACGTTTGTTTTAGAGGTGGAGAGTGTCATGACCCAAAATATTATCTTTAAATTAAATAATCATATCGGTATTTTAAGACCTTGAAAAGCGCTATCAATAATTCCTCGACTTGCGTGTGCAGTCCGTATAATTTTCCGGAAGGTTTTTGTATGAAAAATGGATTAAATTATGAATTGGAGCTTTAAAACTCAACTAAGTTGACTTCGGTCAGCATTTTGATCAAACGAACCCGGATCCAAGTTTTGACCATTTCGGTAGTTCCGTATCCTGATTTGGGACTTGGTCATGTGCCCAAAATCGAATTCGAAGGTCCCTAGATCAAATTATCGCCATTTAACGGAATCTAGAAATCTAAGGCTAAAGATTTCTTAAGTTTGACCGGAGATTTGACTTTTTAGCAAACGATCCCGGAATAGAATTTTGATGATTCCAATAGTTTCGTATGGTGATTTTGTATTTAGGAGCATGTTCGGATTTGTATTTGGAAGTCCGTAGGACAATTCGGTGCATTTTGGCTAAAGTTGAAAAATAGAAGATTTTTGGAAAAGTTTGACCGAAAGTTGACTTTTTGATATCGGGGTCGGAATCCAATTCTAAAGATTGGAACAAATCCATTACGTCATTTATGAGTTGTATGCAAAATTTGAAGTCATTCCGGATTGATTTGATATATTTCGACACAAAATATAAAAGTTAGAAGATTTGAAAACTCGTAATTCGATTTGAGGTGCGATTCGTAGTTTAGATATTGTTTAATGTGATTTAAGACCACAAATAGGTCCGTGTTATGTTACATGACTTATTGGTATATATAGACAAGGTCCCAAGTTGCTCGGATGAGTTTCGGATGGGATTCGGATTGTTTGGTGCCTTGTTGAAGATGCTGGAATTCGCAGGGCAACAACAGGTTTTGGACAACGTAGAGCTAATTTTGAGAGTTTATATCTCACAATCTATAATGAATTTGGAGATGATCTAAAACTAAAGTTGTAGCCCTTTGTGTCTAGTATTTAGAAATTTAAACTGTTTATCATTTGGAGTTGTACACGAAACATTATAGTTAATAAACTACAGGCTGTCTGGAAAGAGTTTTGAAATTGCCAGAAATTTCTGATACGAGGAGGCTATTTTGGAAGCTTATATCTCGAAAGCTATAAGGAATCCGAAAATTTACAAAACATGAAAGTTGTAGACCTTGCTTTGTAGTTTTTAGAAAGTTAAACTCTTCATTATTTGAATATTTCTACAAAAAGTTATGATTGATTAACAGAAGCCTAGTGCTGCAGTTTTCACTGCAATTTCAGGTTGGGAAAAATTCAAGTAGGTCGTTTTATTAAAATGAGGCCTAACTGGGCAGAGGGTATATGTTGGGATTTTCGCCATTTTAACACTTTTAGAGCTATAGAGCTCGGATTGAAGCGATTTTTGAGGCCATTTTCACCACACAGATTGAGGGTAAGTGTTATATATCCAAAAGTGATTACATTTCATGATTATTTTCATCAATTATTAGCGAATCAAATGGAAGAAATTGGAGAAATTTGTAAAACTTTAAAAAAATAAAAATTTAAGATTTGGAGGTCGAGTTATTATCAGAATTTGATAAAATTTGTATGAGTGAACTCGCGGTTGAATGGGTTGTCGTATTTTATGAGTTTCGTCAAAATTCGAGACGTGGGCCCTACGGGCGATTTTGAGTTAAATTTCGAATTTTTTTTGGAAAATTAATATTTTCATATGGAATTAATTCGTAAGATTTATATTGAGTATATTGAATTATTATGACTAGATTTGGAGCTTCAGACGAATTCGCGAGGCAAAGGCTTGTTGGAATTTTGAATTGGTTGCAAAGCGAGGTTAGTGTTTGGTCTGACCTTATAAGCTTGAGGGATTAGAAGTTGTGCCATAGTTATTATGTGTTATTTGTCGAGTACGACATATAGTCATGGTGACGAGTTTAGGTTGGTGTCAAGCATGCCCGTGAGTCTTATACTTTGATTAATGTGACTCCTATTTGACTTAACTGAAGAGTTTTGCCTCTCCTATTGTTCTGTTATATTTTCATTACTACTTGACTCGTGTTGATTTCCTTATTATTGACTTGTATATTGTGGGATCGTTGCTACGTGTTAGTTTTCTCGTTATTGAACTATTTTCTTTATGCCAGTATTCTTTTCTGTTGTTATTCCTTTGAGCTGGTTCTACCATTTTCTCGTGATTTACAGCCCCTGAGTTGATTTACTTGTATTATTGTCATTTGTCGTTGTTATATGTTTTGCGGTTATGTTCTATCCTTCTGTTGTGATGTAACTGTTGATTCTGTGGTTGCTTTTCTGAATTTATTTTGGGACTCCGGATGTGGAATTCCGGTAACCCCCCCTTGTTTGTTTACTTTGGGACTACGGGTTAGATTCTTGAGAGATCCCCCTACACATTTACTTTGGGACTACGGGTCAGATTCCCGGGAGATCTCCCTGCACATTTACTTTGGGACTACGGGTTTGAATCCCGGGAGATCCCCCTGCACAGTTATATGGAACTATGTGAATGCACCTGGTAGATTCCCTCAGTACTGGGTATTTATATTTGGGGTCTACTGGATGGTATCCTGGGAGATCCCCGGTTGTTATCTCTGTAATGAGCTGTACTCCTTCCGTGATTATTTTTTCTCGGTTGTGTCAAACCTCCTTTTTCACTACTACACCCCGTGAAGGGTATAATAAAAGGATTTTTTCCAATTAAAGGACAATCAAAAAGGGATTTTTTTATTAAGAGATTCATAGTCGCCACTTGGGAGATTTATGGTGTCCCAAGTCACCGGTTTGAATCCCGAATCGAGGAAATTATTGACTCTGTTTAACAGTCCGCGATCCAGAAATCTGAGTATGGAATTCGATTAACCCGGGAAGTGTTAGACATTTTCGGGTTCCGTGGTTCTAGCACAGTCGCTCAACTGTCATATTTGGCTTAATTATTTGATTTTTGTACATGTTTTAACCTATGTGCTTTTAACTTTGAACCGCTTTTCTTATTATTATTTTAATAGAATTGCAACATCGTGAAAACCCATCTCGAACCGCGTCACATAAATGCATCCGCAGTTTTTGACACATTTCGACTTTGTTGAGATTTGAATTTGCGTTACGTAAATGTGCACCCGTATTTAGGAAGGTAAAATTATTAAAATACGCGCCTAAAGCAACTAACGCGTTATTATTTTTGAGGAGGGCCGTCAAATTCGCTAAACGGCCCATCCTGAATTCTAATTATTTCGATAAAGACATTCAAAGAGGGCCCCGTAGTTTATGCATTTTTGTTTGGCGGGGCGCACCTCATTTATTTTAAAGGCTAACCTAAAAGACTATGATTTTTCTATTATGGATTGTCTCTAAAAAGGCCTAATTAATTAGTATGGTTAATGACCCATGACTAGATATTCGACTGGATTCAGTCCAATTTTACAATGCTAGCCCATCATGGGCCTTTGCACAGGCCCAAACAGAATCAAGACTCTAAATTGAGGCTTAATGGTCTTAGCGTGGGCTGTCAATCCTGGGCTCATGAACAAGCCCAAACAAAATTATTGAAAGGGTTCATGCAACTGAGTTCGTTAACTGAAATAACACACAAAAGAAAACTCCAACTTCAAACTCAACTATCAATTCGATTCTAAATTACTGAACTCCTACAAGCATGTGATACATTCAAATGATGAAATTAACAGGATTGGGACTCAATTACTAGTCCATTTCGATTCTATCATGAGCTACTTAAAAATGGACGAAAAATGTAAAATCTTCTGAACATGTTTTCTTAAACTATTACTTCTTTCTGATTAAAACTTCATATTAAAAGGATAGTTAAACGTTATCAACATTACTAATAGTACGTATAAATCTGAAATAAAACTTCCTATAGTCTGGGCAACATCTCAATCAATAAGCAAGCCTGAGGTTGACATAATAACCAAACTACAGTTGTGAAGTCATAACCAGTATTGTATTGTATCACTCGTATAAGTCTGAAGTGGATTTGCATCACTCATACCAACTATGACAACGCTATTTCATACAAATATTGTAATGCCAATAGTCATGATACTAATGAACAGTCCTCAAACAATTACACGTTGATATATGCTAAAGTGCTGAAATTAATTAAATTATGTAAGGAATTCAACAGGAAAAACGAGCATCACTTCATTCCATTCCCAAAATCCAAGAGATATAGGATATGTACCTGGAAAGCAGAATGTAAAACAAATGAGGAATCAACAACAAGAATCAGAGAGTCAACATCAGATCAAAATCGAAATTACAGCCCAAGCAAATGTTCAAACTCAATCCAGAAATAAACAGCACCGACAACCAATCAGTGAACTTGATTTAACCAAAATGAAGTCGAAATTAAATCCAGAATAAACTCGGAAACTTCAATCAACCAAACACAAGGATTTTCAAGATGTTTTCCTCTTTAAACTAGCCAGAGATTGGAGACAATTGCTGAAACGAACTGGAATTGATCCAAGGAACTCAATGTAACAGTGTTTTTGAATTTTTCTGTTATATTGTTTTTTGATTTTTGGAATTTTTGAAGAAAAGCTAAGATCTAATGGAGTTTGGATTTTAAATTCAAATTTCAGATCTATGAAACTTCAAGAATGTTTTTGGGGGGAATTTAGAGCTGAACCCCTTCTGAATCAAGGCATTGGCATGCCTTTTTATAGGTAAAAATGAGGGCAGCCCTCAGATTTTCAGTTTCCAATTTTAATCCTTTTTAATTTTTATTTCTGCTTGCATGTCCCTTATTTCCTGACTTGTCGCTCAAGCTAGTACACTTAATTCCTGAATTTTACCTTAGAACCCCCATCTAGAAGCTTCTAGGAAGTTCTATTTCAGTTATTACTAGATTCCCTGATTGAAATTTCCTAAACTACCCTTCTACTAGTCTGAAATTTACTAGACTAAACTAACCCTTTTACCCTAGTTGAAATTTAAATACAGTTATTCAAAGATGCCTAATGCAGTCATATCCAATGAACTAACAAAGCTGAAAAATCATTCTAATTTTACTAACGAAAAATAATTCAAAGAGCAATCTAATCGAATTAACTAACTAATAAAACTAAAACTTATCAAAACAAAGTTCAAATATCACAAAACAGGATCAAAAGAACAATTAAACCAAATGAGAACCAATTGAATCGTAAAGCCAAAATTAAAATCAGCAGAATCAACATGAAAACAGAGATCAGGCGAAATTTAAACTAATCAGAAAAAAAAACCATGAAGAATGCTTACTATTTTTAATCATTCCCACAGTCTAATTAAATCACAATCTTAAGTTTATAGTAATAAAACCAACATGATTAACTCAATATTCATGCATGAACAACAAACAAACCACATTCATTAATTCAGACTACAATACCAAGGAGAAAACCAGAGACTCGACATACTGAAAAAAAATAAAGAAGAGAAGCCAAGAAGGAACAAAGAGAAATGAAACATAAAGAGAAGAACTCACTATACACTTGAAATTAAGAGGCCATTACATGGGTCGATTCAGTTCCTGACTTCAAAAGGGTCAAACCCTAGATCTGAAATTGGCGGAGCTTCACTTGAATTTGAAGGTTCTAGGCTTGGAATTCGGAATGAGGAGGCCCAGGAGACTGTGGGGTACGATTTTGACTGGATTTGGTAGAAGTAGGGTTTTGGACGGATTTTTCAAATGAAGATTCGAAGATAGTGGCCATGATTCGAGGGAAATGGGTTAGATATGTGGGATAAGGAGGAGGAGAGGAATCTAGGGTGTAGATTTAGGGTCGTTTAGAGGTAGCGCTGCCACCGGAGACGGCGAGGGTTTGGAGGGTTTCTGACAGTAATATATGAAAGTGAGGTCAATCTTTGACCGTTCGGTCAAAGAACCTAGACAGCTCAGATTTGAGCCCTGCAAAACGGCGCCGTTTCACTTATGATGGGATGGACCGGGTATTGGGCCGTGGGTTGGGCTGGTTTGGGGTGTGTTTGGGATGGACACAACTAATTAAAATCAGCCCAATTAAGGCAGCCCCATTTCTTTTAATAGTTTCCTTTTTTTTTTTCTTTTCTTTCATTTTGTATTTATATTTTCTGATTTTTATTAAAATTCAAAATTAAAATAAAAATCTAATTTATTCCCAAAATTAAACTAATTATTTTCTCAAAATTGAATAAGTCCTAATTAAAGGAAGCTCATGACAAATTCAACAATTAATAGTTAAAAATGCAAAGATGAACTATTTTTGTTATTTTTTTTATTTTTTAAAGTAACTTGACTACTAATTAATCCTAAGATGTGAGATTAAATCCTAAATGCAAAAGCCAAATATATTTTTTATATTTTCATTAGTTAAAATGCACAAACAAAAATGCAAACAATTACTACAACATGTCACAAAAATCCACAAAATTACAAAATAATGAAAGAAATTATTTTGTTTGAATTTCTAGGAATAATTCATTTAGGGAAAAAAATCACGTGATCACAGGCTGTAATTGTTGTTATCAATTCAAGTGTTTTAATGGTTTAAATTCCTTTACGGCTATGATCCTTTGTGTAGGAATTCATAGTATTGACAATACCTCGCCCTATTGTTTTATATATATTCAATACTTTAAATTTCAACAATTGTTACATTTTTTAACTCAATTGATCTCTCAGCTAAATTTTTCTTAAACCGTTTGAGGTTGTACTTTACTTAAAAAGGAATTTCTTCTATGTTTTGATTAATTGATTTTTCGTATTAAAGGTAATAATACATTCGATATTGTACTTTAATTGAAAAGGATATTTTCTTTATCAAATAATTTCTAAAAATAACTTCATCTTTTCTTGTTGATTTCCTATTTGGGTTGGGAGCTGGACTCTACTTTATGTTAAGTGAATGAGACTCCTTGAGCATTCTTAATTGTATTGGGTTATGGAACCTATGAATTGAGTAATATGAGGATATTGTTCTCCAAAATGAGACAAAAATATGTGGGCACGAGGTGCCGTGAAAATATAAAAGTGGGCTGAGACCTATATTATTTACGATTACGAAATGAGGCGTCACAGGGTGACTCTTACTTGTGACGACCTGGCCGGTCGTCTTAAGAATTAATGCCCTGATACCCTATTAACTACTTCCCCTAAGTTCATTTCGGCTATTTTAGTTTGCCGGGATGTTCGGTACTGGGTTTCGGAGAGTTTTGGGACACTTAGTCCCTAAATGAGAGCTTAAGTGTTGAAAAGTATTCTGCAGTTGGGATAGTGTGAAGAAGACCTCGGAATAGAAATATAATGGTTTCGTTAGCTTCGTTACATGATTATGGAGTTGGGAGCGTGTTCAGAATGTATTTTGGAAGTCCGCAGCACATTTAGGCTTGAAATGCCGAAGTTTAAATTTTTTAATTTCCCGGTCTGATAGTGAGTTTTTGATTTGAGGGTCAGATTGAAATTATGGAAGTTGCAGTAGCTCTGTCGTGTCATTTGGGATGTGTGTGCAAAATTTCAGGCCATTCAGACATGTTCTGGTTAGGTTTTTGATCGAAAGTGTATTTTGATAAAATTTTAAGTTCTTGGGCTCAAATCCTTGTTTAATTTGAATTTCCGGCGTTGTTTTAGGTGTTTTAAGGATTGGTACAAGTTTGAATGAGGTATTAGATGTTATTGGTGCTTTTGTTTGAGGTCTCGGGGCCTCGGGATAATTTCGGGTGGTTAACGGGAAAATTTGAGAAGTGTTGCAGCAGCTGAAGTTTTCTCTTCTAGTATTTTTGTATCTGCGGCTTGGGAAACCGCAGATGCAGCCATGGGGACCGCAAAAGTGAAGTTGGATTTTTTCTCAGGAATCGCATATTCGATGCATTTTCGCAGAAGCGGAACAGCTCCTGTGGTTAATGGTCCGCATAAGTAGGTTTAGGCTGGTCCTTTAGTTTTTGCAGATGCGGTGGTATTTTCGAAGAAGCGGATCTGCATCTGCGATATATAGACCGCATGTGCAAAATCTTGTCCTATTAGTGAAAATCGCAGAAGTGGTACTTGTTCCGCAGAAGCGGAAATCACTATTCAGAAATAGTGAAATCGAGGGTTTAATTTCAAAAGTTAGAAAAATCAAATTTGAGCTCGGGAGAGGGCGATTTTGAGAGGGTTTTGAAGATGAGATTATTGGATCTGGTTCATTTGGAGTCGGATACTCGTGGAAAAGGCATGGTTTCTAGTTGAATTTGAGCCGTTTTGAGGTAAGTGGCTTGTCTAACCTAGTGTGGGGGACCTTTCCCCTTAGGATTTGTTATTTGGTATTTGGGTGCCTTATACGCGAGGTGACGAGCGCGTACTTGAGCCAATTTTTGAAAATCCGGTTTTCACTTAAGATATTGAGACTGAGTTTTCCTTCATATTTTCCTTATTTTACTTGCAATTATAACCTGTGTTAGATTAGAAAAACATGTTTAGTTGATTCAACTTGCCTAATTTTTAAGTTGCCTTGACTTTACTACGTGAAGCATGCTAGGCTAGTACTACCTGTTGCTTGTCTTTTGTACTTCATTTCGGAGTATCTTCTTGTTGTGGTTGCGCATTTACATTGGGACTACGGATATGGGATTCAGGTAGCTCCCCCCCTTGTTTGTTTACTTTGGGACTACGGGTTGGACTACGGGTTCGATTCTCAGTAGATCCCCCTACACTTTTACTTTGGGACTACGGGTTAGATTCCCGATAGATCCCCCTGCACATTGATAGTTGGACTGCGGGACGGTATACCGGGAAATCCTTCAAATTTACACATATGATGGACTACGGGACTGCGTCCCAGGAGATCCACTGGACAATTGAGAAAAGGACAACAGGATGGTATCCTGGGAGATCCTCATTGTTATCATTGGTATTGAGTTGTACATATTCCGTGTTTATTCTGTTCTTTGTGTAGGTGTTATTGCCTTGTTTAACCTATCTATTCTCACCGCTGTACTCATTATTACTGTCATTTTTTATTTTGTTAAATTCATATTATGTTGTTTGACCTCAGTATGGACCTGACCTTCCTCGTCACTACCCAATCGAGGTTAGGCTTGGCACTTACTGAGTACTGTTGTGGTGTAATCTTGCCTCTTCTGCACATGTTTTTCATGTGCAGATCTAGGTACCTCCACTCATGCGTACTATCCTCGAGGTGGAGAGATCTAGCAGAGACTTTGAGGTATATCTGCCGCGTCCGCAGACCAGAAGCCTCTATTCTGTTCCGGTTTTAGTAGTTAATCTACCCTTTTCTTTCAGTTGTTTAGACATTCTGGAGTTAGAGCAGCATATTACATTTCTATTAGCCTGTGGTTCCCGTGAGTTTCCCGGTTTTGGGATGAGATTTTAGACTTCCGCGTTTTATTTTTGATTGTATATGCCAAGTGGCACTTATATACCGTTTTCTTCTAGTTTTGCTTAGTTTAATTAAATATTTCCGCAAGTTATATTAGTTTCCGTATTGTTAGGCTTACCTAGTTGTAGGAACTAGGTGCCATCATGACATATTCATGGAGGGTGAACTGGAGTCATGACAAGTTGGTATCAGAGCTCTAGGTTCATAGGAGTCACGAAACACATGCCGGTTTATTAGAGTCTCGCTGATCGGTATAGAGACGTCTGTACTTATCTATGAGAGGTTATGTAACTATTTAGGAAAAATCTTTATTTCATTTGAATTCCTTGTCGTGCGATATTTTTGACATCAATTCTAAACTTCTGTCATCTATTCTCTCACAGATGGTGAGGACACGTGCTACTCGAGATGATCAGGCACCCCCACCCCCTCCTACAGCCGTCGGAGGTCGGGGCCAGGGGAGAGGTCGAGGAAGCGCACGTGGTGTAGCCAGAGCACCTGGACGAGCTGCCTCCGAGGCACCACCAGCAGATCCAGTCGGAGCCCAGGCACATGGTATGCCTACTATTGCCACTACTACTCCAACTCTCTATGAGAATTTGGCTCAGTTCATGAGTATGTACACCATCTTGGCTCAGGCAGGGTTGTTTCCCCTTGCTGCAGCCACCTCCCAGGCCGGGGGAGGAGCACATACTCCCGCCATCCGCACTCCTGAGCAGCGAGTGCAGGTTGAGAAGTCTCCCAAGATTATTCCCGCATCGCCTGCAGTGCCAGTTCAGCCCGAGGACGGGTTAGCTGCTTTAGAGGATGAGCATCGGAGACTTGAGAGGTTCAAGAAGTATGATTCCCCAGTACTCAGTGGATTAGCATTAGATGATGCCTTGGGATTTCTAGAGGAGTGTCACCGTATTCTTCGCACTATGGGCATAGTGGAGTCCAGTGTGGTTTCTTTCACTGCTTTTTAGCTTCGGGGAGACGCCTACTATTGGTGGCACACTTATGAGATAGATAGTCCAGTCGAGGCTGCTTCGCTGACTTGGACCCAGTTCTCGGATATGTTTATGTGAGAGTTTATCCCCAGAGTCTCAGGGATGCATGGCGCGTAGAGTTTGAGCATTTGCGCTAGGGTGCTATGACTATTTTGGAGTACGCTATCCGCTATACCAGGTCGGCCAGCATGCACCGACTTTGGTTGCTACAGTTCGGGAGAGAGTTCGCACGTTTAATAAAGGTCTTATCCCACCCATCAGATCTAGCATGGCTCGAGAGTTGGAGATATATATTCCTTATCAGCAGGTAGTGAGCATTGCTAGGATGATTGAGGGCACGCTTGCAAGGGAGCGAGGGGAGGGGGAGGCCAAGAGGTCTTGAGAGTCGGACCACTACTCTGCTGCCTGTTCCCTAGCACCAGGTCGTCATGGTAGGGGCTATGTGGGTCGCCCCTTTCATTTAGCTCTTCTAGTAGCCAGTGATGCTCCAGCTACCTCAGGAGCCTTACTATGCACCTCCAGTTTCTACCGTACCTCCTACGCGGGGTGCATTCAGAGGTCAGTCCAGCAGGTCTGGCCCGAGCTAGTCATAGCCACCGCGTCCTCCCAGAGCTTGTTTCGAGTGTATAAATACACACCACATGGTTAGGGACTGCCCCAGACTTGGTAGGGGTGCATCTTCACAGACTGCTCAGCCACAGCATGCTCCTCAGAGTTCTCAGGCCATGATCACAGCTCTAGCTGCTACCCCACCTACCTAGCCGGCTAGGGGCAGAGGTCGGGGAGATAGAGGTCGCCCTCGCGAGAGGGGGGCCGGGCCAGATATTATGCTATTCCTGCTCGTACCGAGGCGGTTGCCTCCGACTCCATCATTACAGGTATTATACTAGTTTGTCACAGAGAGGCATCAGTTCTATTCGATCCGGGCTATACTTATTCTTATGTGTCTTCTTACTTTACTTCACATTTGGGTGTGCCTCGGGATTCTTTGAGTGCCCCTGTTTATGTTTCTACTCCTATAGAGGATTCTTTTGTTGTGGACCGTATTTATCGGTCATGTTTGGTTACTATTCATGGTTTTGAGACCAGAGCAGATTTATTGTTACTCGGTATGGTTGATTTTATAATTATTTTAGGCATGGACTGGTTGTCACCCCATTTTGTTATTCTTGATTTTCATGCCAAGACTGTGGCGCTGGCTATGCCAGGTATTCTGCGTATTAAGTGGAGTGGTACTTTAGATCACACTCCCAGTAGAGTTATCTTTTTTCTTAAAGCTCAGCGTATGGTTGAGAAGGTGCGTGCCACGTATTTAGCTTATGTGAGAGATGTCAGTGTTGATACCCCTTCTGTTGATTCAGTTTCAGTGGTACGGGATTATCCCGATATGTGTCCAGCTGATCTTCCGGGCATGCCGCCCGATAGAGATATTTATTTTGGCATTGATCTAATGCCGGGCACTCAGCCCATTTTTATTCCTCCGTATCGTATGGCTCCTCTTGAGTTGAAGGAGTAGAAGGATCAGTTGCAGGAATTGCTTGGTAAGGTTTTTATTCGACCCAGTGTTTCACCGTGGGGTGCTCCTGTCTTGTTTGGGAAGAAGAAAGATGATTCTATGTGTATGTGTATTGATTATCGCCAGTTGAACAAGGTTACAGTGAAGAACCGTTATCCTTTGCCTCGTATTGATGATCTATTTGACCAGCTTCAGGGCGCACAAGTGTTTTCTAAGATTGACTTGTGCTAAGGTTACCTTCAGTTGAATATTCGGGAGCCAAATATCCCGAAGACTACCTTCAGGACTCGGTATGGTCATTACGAGTTCCTTGTTATGTTATTTGGGCTGACCAATGCCCCAACAACTTTCATGCATTTGATGCATAGTGTGTTCAGACCATATCTTGACCCGTTCGTTAATATTTTTATTGATGACATTCTGGTGTATTCTCGGAGTCGGGAAGATCATGAGCAGCACCTAAGGACCGTGCTTCAGACCTTGAGGGAGAAGAAGTTATATGCAAAGTTCTCAAAATGTGAGTTTTGGCTGAGTTCTGTGGCATTCTTAGGCTACGTAATTTTGAGTGAGGGTATTCGGGTGGATCCGAGGAAGATATAGGCCATATAGAGTTGGCCCAGGCCGTCCTCAGCTACAGAGATTTGCAATTTTCTTGGTTTGGTGGGCTACTACCATCGTTTCGTGGAGGGATTTTCATCGATTGCGGCCCCTACGACTAGATTGACCCAGAAGGGTTCCCCATTTCAGTGGATAGAAGAGTGCGAGGTGAGCTTTCAGAAGCTCAAGACAACTTTGACTACAACCCTAATTTTGATGTAGCCTACCAGTTCGGGGTTTTATACTGTCTATTGTGACGCCTCGAGAGTTGGCCTTGTTGCGGTGTTGATGCAGGACGGTAGAGTGATTGCCTACGCGTCCAGACAGTTAAAAATACATGAAAAGAATTACCCTGTCCACGACCTTGATTTAGTTGCCATTGTTCATACTTTGAAGATCTAGCATCATTATTTGTACGGTGTGCCTTGTGAGATCTATACTGACCATCGGAGCTTGTAGCACTTACTCAAGTAAAAGGATCTAAATATGGGTCAGAAGAGGTGGTTAGAGTTGCTGAGGGATTATGATGTCACTATTCTTTATTACCCGGGCAAGGCCAATGTGGTGGTTGACGCCTTGAGTCGCCGGGCGAAGAGTTTGGGGAGTTTGGCATACTTACCAGCTTCAGAGAGGCCTATGTAAATGGATGTTCAGGCCTTAGCCATCCAGTTTGTGAGATTGGATCTTTCGGAGCCCACGCGGGTTCTAGCTTATGTGGTTTCCCGGTCTTCCTTATTTGATCGTATGAGGGAGCAACAGTATGAAGACCCTCATTTGCTTGTCCTTAAGGACAAGGTTCAGCGTGGAGATGCCAGAGATGTGACTATGGAGATGACGGGGTATTGAGGATGCAGGGCCGGATTTGTATGCCCAATGTTGAGGGTCTTCGAGAGTTGATTCTAGCAGAGGTCTATAGTTTGCAGTATTCCATCCATCCGGGTGCCGCGAAGATGTATCAGGACTTGAGGCAACATATTAGTGGAGGCGGATGAATAAATATATAGTGGGTTACCTGTCTAGATGCCTCAACTGCCAGCAAGTGAAGTATGAGCACCAATGCCCGGGTGGGTTACTTCAGCAGATAGATATTACAGAGTGGAAATGGGAGTGCACAACCATAGACTTTGTATCTGGACTCCCACGGACCTTGAAGAAGTTTGATGCCATTTGGGTTATTGTGGATCGGCTGACCAAGTCCGCTCATTTCATTCCTATGTGTACCACTTATTCATCGGATCGGTTGGCGGAGATTTATATCCGAGAGATCATCCATCTGCATGGTATTCCAGTTTCTATCATTTCGGACAGAGGTACTCAGTTTACATCGCGATTCTGGAGAGCCGTGCAGCAAGAGTTAGGCACTCAGGTGGAGTTGAGCACAGCATTTCACCCCCAGACGGACGGACAGTCCGAGCGCACTATTCAGATTCTTGAGGATATGCTCTGTGCGTGTGTGATTGAGTTTGGAGGGTCTTGGGATCATTTCTTTCCATTGGCGGAGTTTTCTTACAACAACAGTTATCAGTCTAGCATTCAGATAGCGCCGTATGAGGCTTTATATGGTAGGAGGTGTAGATTTCCGGTGGGTTAGTTTGAGCCAGGTGAGGCTAGGCTATTGGGCATCGAGTTGGTTCAGGACGCATTGGAGAAGGTTAAGATGATTCAGGATAGACTCCGTACAACCCAGTCCAGAGAGAAGAGCTACGCGGACAGGAAGGTTTGTGATGTTTCATATATGGTTGGTAAGTGGGTTCTGCTTTAGGTTTCACCTATGAAAGGCGTCATGAGGTTTGGGAAGAAAGGAAAGTTGAGTCCGAGGTTTATTGGCCCTTTTGAGATCTTGAGGCGAGTTGGGGAGGTTGCTTATGAGCTTGCCTTACCTCCCAGTTTGGCCGGAGTTCATTCGGTATTTCATGTTTCGATGCTCTAGAGGTATCACGGTGACCCGTCGCACGTGTTGGATTTCAGTTCAGTCCAGTTGGACAAGGATCTATCCTATATTGAGGAGCCAGTGGCTATATTGGATAGGCAGATCAGAAAGTTGAGGTCAAAGAATATAGCTTTAGTGAAGGTTCAGTGGCGGGGTTAGCCAGCCGAGGAGGTGACTTGGGAGACCGAGCAGGATATGCGCAGCAGTTACCCTCATTTTTTCACTACTTTAGGTATGTTATCTATGCTCGTTCGAGGACGAACAAATGTTTAAGTGTAGGAGGATGTGACAACCTGGCCGGTCTTCTTAAGAATTAATGCCCCGATCCTCTATTAACTGCTTCCCCTAAGTTCATTTCTGCTATTTTGGTTTGCTGGGATGTTCGGTACTAGTTTTCGGAGAGTTTTGGGATATTTAGTCCCTAAATGAGAGCTTAAGTGTTGAAAAGTGGTCCGTAGTCGGGACAGTGTGAAGGCGACCTCATAATAGAAATCCGATGGTTTTGTTAGGTGATTTCGGGGTTGGGAGCGTGTTCAGAATATATATTGGAAGTCCGCAGCTCATTTAGGCTTGAAATGCCGAAGTTTGAATTTCTGAAATTCCCGGTCCGATCGTGAGTTTTTGATCCGAGGGTCGGATTGGAATTTTGGAAGCTGCAGTAGCTCCGTCGTTTAATTTGGGATGTGCGTGCAAAATTTCAAGCCATTCGGATGTGTTTTGGTTAGGTTTTTGATTGAAAGTGTATTTTGATAAAATTTGAAGTTCCATAGGCTCAAATACTTGTTTAATTCGAATTTCCGGCATTATTTTAGGTGGTTTAAGGATTGGTACAAGTTTGAATAAGGTATTAGGTGTTATTGGTGCTTTTGGTTGAGGTCCCGGGGGCCTCGGGATCATTTCGGGTGGTTAACGGGAAAATTTTAGAAGTGTTGCAGCAGCTGAAGTTTTCTCTTCTGGTATTTTCGCATCTGCGGTTCCCGGTACCGTAGATGCAGCCATGGGGACCGCAGAAGCGAAGTTGGATTTTTTCCTCAGGAACCGCAGATGCTATGCAATTTCCGCAGAAGCGGAACCGCTCTTGCGGTTAGTGGTCCGCAGAAGCGAGTTTAGGCTGGTCCTTCAGTTTTCGCAGATGCGGTAGTATTTCCACAGAAGCGGATCCGCATCTGCGATATATAGACTGCAGGTGCGAAATCTTGTCCTCTTAGTGAAAACCGCAAAAGTGGTACTTATTCCGTAGAAGCGGGACAGCAGATGCGGTCCCTTGTCCGCAGAAGCGGAAATCACTATTTAGAAATAGTGATATCAAGGGTTTAATTTCAAAAGTTAGAAAAATCAAATTTGAGCTCAGAAGAGGGCAATTTTGAGAGGGTTTTGAAGAAGAGATTATTGAATTTGGGCCATTAGGAGTTGGATACTCGTGGCAAAGGCGTGGTTTCTTGTTGATTTTGATCCGGTTAGAGGTAAGTGGATTGTCTAACCTTGTGTGGGGGACCTTTCCCCTTAAGATTTGTTATTTGGTATTTGAGTGCCTTGTACGCGAGGTGACGAGCGCGTACTTGAGCCAATTGTTGAAAATTCGGTTTTCACTTAAGATATTGAGACTGAGTTTTCCTTCATATTTGCCTTATTTTACTTGCAATTATAACCTGTGTTAGATTAGAAAAGCATGTTTAGTTGATTCAACTTGCTTTATTGTTTAAGTTGCCTTAATTGTACTATGTGAAGTATGCTAGGCTTGTACTACCAGTTGGTTGTCTTATGTACTTCATTTCTGTGTATCTTCTGGTTGTGGTTGCGCATTTACATTGGGACTATGGATGTGGGATTCCGGTAGCTCCCCCCTTGTTTTTTTTACTTAAGGACTACGGGTTCAATTCCCGGTAGATCCCCCTGCACTTTTACTTTGGGACTGCGGGTTAAATTCTCGATAGATCCCCCTGCACATTGATATTTGGACTACGGGACGGTATCCCGGGAGATCCTTCGAATTTACACATATAATGGACTACGACATGACATCCCGGGAGATCCACTGGACAGTTGAGAAAAGGACTACAGGACGGTATCCTGGGAGATCCTCATTGTTATCAATGGTATTGAGTTGTACATATCTGTGTTTATTCTGTTCTTTGTGTAGTTGTTATTGCCTTGTTTAGCCTGTCTATTCTCACCGTTGTACTTATTATTACTGTCAGTTTTTATATTGTTAAATTCATATTATGTTGTTTGACCTCAGTAGGGCCCTGACCTTTCTCGTCACTACCCAACCGAGGCTAGGCTTGGCACTTACTGAATACCGCTGTGGTGTACTCATGCCCCTTCTGCTCATGTTTTTCATGTGCAGATCCAGGTACCTCCACTCGGGCGTAATATCCTCGAGGCGGAGAGATCTAGCATAGACTTCGAGGTATATCTGCTGTGTCTGCAGACCAGGAGTCTCTATTCTGTTCCAGCTTTAGTAGTTAATCTACCCTTTTCTTTCAGTTTTTAAGACATTCTGGAGTTAGAGCAGCATATTACATTTCTATTAGCCTGTGGATCCCGTGAGTTTTCGGGTTTTGGGATGAGATTGTAGACTTCCACGTTTTATTTTTGAGTTGTATATGCCAAGTGGCACTTATATACCGTTTTCTTCTAGTTTTGCTTAGTTTAATTAAATGTTTCCGCAAGTTATAGTAATTTCCGCATTTTTAGGCTTACCTAGTAGTAGGAACTAGGTGCCATCACGACATGTTCTTGGAGGGTGAACTGGGTTCGTGACATTACTTGAAAGGAAATTTATTTGAATTATATTTATTGAAAAGCATATTATCTAAGAGATTATTACTTTAAGGATTTATAGGCGAAAGATTTATATTTGAATGACTTGATTAATTGATTGCACTTGTATTTATTATTTGTTGAAAAACATTTATTTTGTTCTTGTTGCCTGCTATTTATATCACTGGTTGATCATTGTTGCCACCATTGTTATCTACTTCCTATTATTTTGTACACTATACTTCACAGGTTTATTTGGTAGTCTAGTCCTAGCCTCGTCGCTACGTTGCCGAGGTTAGGCTAGGCACTTACCAGCACATGGGGTCGGTTGTGCTGATACTATACTTCTGTACATTTTTATGTACAGATCCAGGTATTTGATCGATAGTAGCTATTCGTTGCAGTGAAGACTCAAGGTAAACCTGCTGCAGCGTTCACAGTCCTCAGAGTCACTTTCGATTGTACTTATTTCCATTTGTTCCCTTTCTTTCGGAACAGGGACATATTTATTTTGTATAACTACTCTTAGAAAGGCTTGTGACTTGTAGTACCTGTTTTGGAAATTGTAAATTATTTAGAGAAATTTCATTTGAAGTTAATAAATATCAATGTTATTTCAGTTAATGTTAGGCTTACCTAGATTAGAGACTAGGTGCCATCACGACTCCTTCGGATGGATTTTTGGGTCGTGACAGATAAGTACCTCTAATCAATTCTTAACTACATTTCATGATTTTATATAAGATTTAACAACAAATTAATGAGAATCTAAGGGAAAATTTGGGGATTTTATCAAAATTTTGATAAATGAAAAATTGGGATTTGAAAGTTGAATAGGACTAAGATTTGAAAACAAAATGCGTATTTGGACTCGTGAGGCTATGGCTAGTCAAGACCTAACCTTGGACCCGGGTTTCGACCGGGTAGGCTCGAGGATTGACTTTTGTTGACTTTTTAGAAATTGTATAAAAATCATAGCTTTATTAAGTGAAATTATTTTCTCTTGCGTTGTGTGATGTATTTAAGTCATCTTTGGCTAGATTGAGTCGAGCGGGGGTAAATTTGTAAAAGAAAAAGCTAAATTGAGTATTGGGTTAGCCGAATTGAGGTAAGTGTCATGCCTAACTTTGTTGAGAGAATTTTTCCTGCTATTTAATATTATTTGCTGCATGCGGGGGTGATACATATATGAGGTGACAAGCATATATACATGTGCCAAGGTTAACCATGCTCGGTAAATTATGTTATAAATTGTATTTTGTAGAATCACGTGACCTTCTTTCTTCATGCCTTACTAGACTCCTAGATACTAAGAACATAGTATTAAATGTTAGAAACTAAGACTTAGCTTATTATAACTTGATCAAAATTTGATGGAAATTCTGAGAATACATTGATGTGTCTAATTCGGTCAACACAATACGTAATCATTCATACACTGCTACGACCAATATTCTTGAGATACTAGATTCTATACTCGTATTGTAGAACATCATATTTATGAGATTTATTGAAATACTTGAATAATAAGGCCCTTGTGGATTTATTGAACTATTGTTGGCTTGGAAAGTTGTGATTGGGACTCATTTGGAATATTCGTTTCAACACTCTCCTTGACGTTATTTATGCTTCCTACCTTGTTTGTCATTGATATACATATGCTTGGTAAGGAAGAGTGTAAAGCACAAAGGTGACGCCGTGCCATTGTATACACATTATCATGTGACGGAGAGTATAAAGAACGAAGGGTGATGCCGTGCCATATTATTTGTGAGTAAAAGCACGAAGGATGATGTCGTGCCATATTATTGAGAGTAAAAGCACGAAGGGTGATGTCATGCCATATCATTTGTGAGTAAAAATATGAGGGGTGATGTCGTGCCATGTTATGTGAGTGTAAAGCATTAAGGGTGATGCCGTGCCATTTCATTTATATTATCATGCCTAAAATTCTCTGGAGTTCATAGCACGATGGATGTTTCCGTGTAGGCGAGGACGAGAGACATGCATTATATTGTGATATCTTTTCCTTGTGTATATGTAAATGACTTTACATTGAGTTGTTATTGTCGTATTTATGATTCTTATTGACTTGTATTTAATTCCCTTTCTTTTTACTCTATTTTATTTGTTATTCTGTCGCTCATGTCTTATACTTGCTAAACTTGCAAATACCATGCCTACTTCCTGCTGTCATAATTGCATATTTGTCGTATTGCTTCTACTTGTTAACTTATAAAGCTCATGTGTTCCCCTGTTATTAGTTGTATCTATATTTATGCCTCCACCATGCTAGTGAGTCAAAGTTATACTCCTTTTCCTAATTGTTGTCATTGCTCATATGATTTTCTCCTAGTCTGTTACTGTTGCCCTTATGTATTTCCTCGTTCATTATTGTTAATTGTGTATTTTTTGCGTTGTCATTACTGTTATCGACATTTCTGCCATCCGGTTGGTACTGTTTTATGCATATTTAATGAGGATGAGATAAATGCACACAATGTGTCCCTGTGCAATTGACTTGATATCATAGTATATTCC
Organism: Nicotiana glauca; assembly: GCA_026770625.1. Taxonomy (NCBI): domain Eukaryota; kingdom Viridiplantae; phylum Streptophyta; class Magnoliopsida; order Solanales; family Solanaceae; genus Nicotiana; species Nicotiana glauca. The sequence goes on from MDKF010960948.1 coordinate 31,427, forward strand.
TCACGCTATGAAAGCTATGAGGTAACTATTGTGCTTTACTGATTATCGCTCTAAAGAAAAGATTGGTCAAGATGTTGGAAACTGTTGAATTGCGATCTCTTCTAGTATTCCGTTATTGTTTTTTACATTCATTTTGTGTACTCTATTCTGTTATATTGTAGTATAATTCCATTGCTAGTTTATGGTACATATTTTATCAGTGAGCACCTTTTAACTAAAAAGCCTCGTCACTACTTCGACGAGGTTAGACAAGGTACTTACGAGGTACATGGGGTCAATTGTACTCATACTACACTTCTGCACCTTGTGTGCAGATTTTTGGAGCGGAGCTGCTGGTGATGTCGGAAGCTGACTCTGAAGATGTTCGTGCATTCTGGATATAGCTGCCACTTGTCCTTGGTAGCTTTGGATGTTGCTAATCTGTTGATGTACTTTTCAAACATATCATGTATTTATTTGTATCAGTTTTATAAATTCCAAATCTTACAAGTTCGTGATTCGTACTACCAGTTCTTGGGTTAATTTGTAAATGATCAAGTAATTCTTCATTATTTTCGGTAGCGAAACTTACACAAAGGTCCCAAATAAATCTCAACTTACCAACATCTAGCCATTAGTCATAGACTTACCAAAACTAGCCAATAAAAAATAAAAAAATCAAATAATAGGGTTCTTTCTATCATAGAATCACATGCAAAAATTACCTTCCATATTTTTAAATGTGATTAGCAACATTAAATACAAGATGAAAAGGAAATTTCATGGATGAGATAGCAAATAAGGTGATCAAATATAAAAATCTATACAATGTTCCAAATATCTAAACAAAAAAGGAACTTTTTCAATGGGTATAGTTGAAATTCATTGAAAATATATAGATAAGTCAATATACAAAATTTGAGGAAGATTAGAGGTAATTTGGACTGGTTTTGTATCAAAATTTGTAATTAAATCGAGTCCAAAAAAGACTTTTGCGACACATGTATCAAACATGTATCATGCATGTATCTCACACACAGGTATACATAGATATACATGTGATACACAATTGATACAAATATGATACACAAATGATACACAGTGTGATACACATATCAATTTTTTTTCATGTTCAGCTTTTACTTCGAATTTTCAATTCAAACAACCTCAAAACTTCACCAAATCATCCCAAAACTGAGATTCAAGCTCCTTTTGTTGTGCCCAATCTATTCTAATAACACCCACTCAAAACAAAGCAAAAATTTGATCTTTCTTTGCTACAAATAGCTAATTGGTTAATTTAGCTAATATTAGTAATATTTTATGAATTGGACAATTTTTGTAATGAGCTACTTATAAATGGACATAGCTGATAATTTCCTTTTTCTATAACCTCATTTGGATTGTATTTGTCACACCTCCTTTTTACGAGCTATTTACTACACCCCAGGAAGGGATATAATAAAAGGAAGTAGTTTTTCCAATTTAAGGACAGTCGGAACGGGATTTATTTATTTAATTTCAGAGTCACCACTTGGGAGATTAATGGTGTCCCAAGTCACCGGTTGAATCCCGAACCGAGGAAAGTTCGACTCTGTTAACAGTCCGCGAACTAGAAATCCAGATAAGGAATACTGTTAACCCGGGAGAAGCTGTTAGGCATTCCCGAATTCCGTGGTTCTAGCACGGTCGCTCAACTATTGTATTTGTTTTTATTTGATTTCTATATATGTTCCATTTTTATGTGCATTTATTAATATTCCGCTTTATTATTT
>MU756759.1:19136-76216 GCA_026770625.1 Nicotiana glauca
AGTCTCTTATAGGGACTGTGCAAACCAGTTTGGCTTATGGCCCTGTTTATTTTAATGCTTATCCTAATTTGCAAATTTCTCTTAATGATGAGAATTCTTTAAATGCTTTAATACTTAACATTAAATTACATGGTTATGATTATTTACCTGACACAGAAGTTATATGTATCTGTTATAGGATTTATTTCAAACATTTATATACTTTGAATAAATTATCCGCATATAAATAGAATATGTGACATATTTATTTTCTTCTATATACATATTAGTGGCATGTTAATATTTTAGATTAAATTGTATGTAAGGTATATGCTAGCAATATAATAGTGTATTATGATGTGTGTGTGTGTATATATATATATATATATATGGAATCCCTTAGTTAATGGAGTTATCAATGTGAAGTGCTAAAAAGGTTTAAAAAAAATATATTGTTTTTGAAATAAACAAAGTCTACTATCATTTATGAGAATAGTTCCAAGCATGTAAAAATCTCTTGTATTTAGAGGTTAATCACTTTTAACAAATATAACATGTGATCTGAAAATTAGTTTTGAATATAAAATGTCGAATCAGGTGGTCATTTTTGAACTGTAAACCTTTGCTCTAATTTTAAGAATTGGTCAATTTCTAAATACAAAGCCACAAAAGTGAGTATTAAGATATCGTTGACTTTCTCTGTTAGATAAAATACTACTTCAAGCATTGACTTGATTATTCAGGAACTTTGCGAAAGTCAAATTGATCAAAGTTATTATTTTAAGTTACATATTTTAATATTATACAGTTACTTTGAAGTTTTCATTTTTGATATACATTTGACTTTCGATAAGTATAAAGGGACATAACATAGAGTCAGTATGAATATCATAGAAACATTATAAGTAACTTACTAAAAATCACTGCATCAACCTAAAAAGGAATCTTGGAAGGGAACAACAGACCCAAATAAGTTATTTGAATGGTCACTAGTTTAGCATATTCTATTATGTGTCTTTTTTCTTTTGTTTATCTATATGTCTTTTTAACAAGACTTGACATAAAGCTCCCGTCTGATTATAAATTTTAGCTTTTTTATTTATTTATTTTTTTAAAAATATTGTTTGTTCATGATATATGATCAGTTTTTGAGAAATTTTGGTAAAGAAATTTCAAGTCTCCAAAAACTGGTTTAGGACAATTTTTTAGAGAACTTTTTGTTCCACTCACAAAACATCAACTTTTTGTCAAATAAAATGCATGTATAAATAAACACAACTTCAACTTTCAAATGTTATTCTTCTCCGCAACTTCAAAAACTCTTTTTTTAAGTTTCAACCAAATCTATGTCCAAATGGTTACTCCCAAACGCACAGCAAGTATACGTGACCGTATAAGTAATTTAGGATTGTAAGTCCAAATATTGTAGTCGTGGGGACTTGTGATTAACTATCAACTAAATTAAACTCAAACAATTAATCTATTCAAGCAATTCTTAAGGTGTGATTCAATTAAAGCTAAGCTAGAGTAGTAAACTAAAAAATTAAAGGAAATAAGTTGGAAAAATTGGACACTAATTTAATGAAAGACGATACTCGAGCTATGAGTTAGCTAACAATCCCGTTGAGTCTTCCACTTGAATTGATATTTAATTTATCTGGTTTATTGATTGACATGGTTAATATTACCCATAGTATTCTCCCGAAATACTACTCGCCTATTCAAGCTACCTGACGCCTATATTCCTATGGAATTAGGATTAATAATAATGCATTAATATTTCCAGTATAGTAACCAAGCAAGGAGATTAGGTATGTCCCTATCCTAACGCAAAGCCGTTCCCGATGCCCAGGTTCAAGATCTTGCTCTACTCAATCCTATATGCGATCTAGAATTTTCTCTCCCGAGTTCAATCCTAGATTCGTAGATAGTATTCAATTAGTGATCAAGCAATCAAATAATTAAGCGCAAGATAGAATAAATAAACCCATATGATAAATTAGTAATTAAGAACAAATCAAGCTTCAAATTACAACGTTCATGTAGCACCAACAACTCTAGAGCTAATGAACTATGAGATTAAAGGAAGAGAAAAGAAGAAAAACTAGTTAGAAGCCTCCTCCAAGCGTAGTCTGTGTTCCTGCACGTAAATTCCCCTTCAAAATATGTTAGATCTCCTCCAAATTAGGTTTAGGACCTTTTTTTATATAAGTTTGTGGCGTCTAGGACCAAAAAATATCTTCTCCTAGTCGAAATAGGACAATTCCCGAGACTGGGCGCCCTGAGCAGCGCGTCACGCTAGCCTTAGTGCTAAAACGTTTGGGCTTCTGGTTTTAGCGCCACAAGTAGCACGACGTACTACCCTTGATGCTATAATTCGACACTTATCCAATTTCTTCTTTTTTAGCTCTAACCCACGTGCATTCAATGCTTTTCATTCTCAGTTGATTCCTGTCACGACCCCAACCTCGGTCGTGATGGCACCCAATACAATGCTAGGCTAGCCCGACCAATTTAACACTCATCATATCTTTTTAAATGAATTCAATACCGATTAACAGATTTTAAATACCAGTCTGATAAAGTAGAAGTCTGAAGTGAAAGATGAAATGCGCGAAATCCATAATAATAATAATAATAATAATAATCTCTACAATGGCCCACCGCTCAGGTGTCACCAGTCACGAGCCTCTATTACACGAGTTCAATAGTCTAATACAGAAGCAATATAAAGTACGGGAAAAAAAGTAATGAAAGATAGAGGAAGAGATTGGGTATGCGGACGTCATGCAGCTACCTCGATAAATCCGATGGAACTGAAAAGCAGGAAAGCTCGCACTACACCTCAGGAACACCTGGATCTGCACACACGGTGCAGGGAGTAATGTGAGTACTCCGGCCTAGTAAGTAATAATCATAAATAATGGCTGACAGTATGAAATCACGTAAAGGCACTAAATAGTTCTATATTAAGGCAGTAAAACAACTTAAAACAGGAACATAATGAGTGAACCAGGAAAAAATCTCTTTAAATTAGGTAAACAGGTAATTCATCAGGTGTTTAGCAAGTATCGATCCGCTCCTCGAGCATACTGTTCATTTATTTATTACTCAACCTCAGTACTCAATTCATATACTTTTCACATTAGCCGAAATTAAAATATATTGTTGCAGCGGCCCGATCCGTACATCGGTGTGTCGCACAACCCGATCCATATAATTAGTCGACTGCACTCATTGGGGGTATGCAGACTCCGGAAGGGGCTCCTACAGCCCAAGCGCTATATTGTTGCGGCGCAGAGCCCGATCCACATATATATTTATTACGGCGTGTAACTCGATCCATATAAATACTTGCTGCGGCGTGTAGCCCGATCCATAGCATATATAACATCTTTACTATTGGGTTCTCAACCCCTCTCAGTCATTATAATCACAGCCTCTCGGGTACAATAATGTAAGGCAGGGATCTCAGCCCACATATTTCTTTCTTTTAGGATTAGCATTTCAAAAACCAGTTCACATTGTTTTAAACAGTTAGAAACATGACTGAGGGTATGATTTTGAACAAGTAAAATGAGGATAATCAGTAAACATGCCCCTAAGGGTCCTAAAAGTCGGCACAAGTCCCCAAACATGGCGACTAGCCCAAATCATAATGATAATAAGCAAGCCTTGGTAAAATCATCAACGGGATGGACCAAGTCACAATCCCCAGTAGTAACGATGTCACGCCCCAAAATTCGAGGAGCGCGACCGGTGCTCAACCGAGTAAACCCGACCGAGCAAGCCTGTTAGGTCTCATTCTACCCAAACTAACTCATGAATAAATAGGAGATGAACTCCATTAATAAAATTCTATCAACGTATAATTAACGATTTCCATTTCAATTTCATTAGCAACTTCATTCGCCACTTTAAAGGTATTACAAGTTATATACATCATTGCCAAATATCAATATTTCTATTTTAATTTCCAATACCCGACATAACCCACAACCTGTCTACGGAGCCTCTAAATATAACTGAAGAATAATACAAAAATGCTGGCAACAAGGCTCCGGCTATACCTTACACAAATACAAAAAAATACGACTCCGGGAAGAACAGCGGTATAAGCCACGTAGGGCCCCAAAGGGAAAGGGGCTCACCAATACAGCTAACGAAAGGTGGAGGAGGCGCTACTGCCGGTGGACTAGACTGCCTGCTATAGAACCACCTACAATCATAACATGAATGTAGCTCCCCCGAAAAAAGGGATGTCAGTACATTTGAATTGTACTGGTATGTATAACTAAACACCCTTTTACTAGAAAGAACTATCATACAGGTACAAGTAAATAACATGGGTATATCAAAGATGCTATTCATATAACCTTTCATACAATTTCCAAAAACTTAGATTAGAGCATTTCTGTCACATGTCCACCATTGTTCTCAATACCACCGCTATCTAGAGCGGAGTCCGGTCACGACCCGACCGTCTAAGTCACCTCATTGGAGGCATTACTCTCAATCAATATTCCATTTTCCCTTATTCAGAATTCAATACCGGCACATTACCACCATGTGTGCAGCATGGTGTTCGATCACGACCCGAACGGCTAAGTCACCTCATTGGAGGCATTACTCTAAATCAATATTCCATTTCCCCTTATTCAGAATTCAATACCAGCACATTACCACCATGTGTATAGCATGGTGTTTGATCACGACCCGATCGGCTAGGTCGACTTGCCTAGGCATTACTCAATTCTCATTAGTCAATACCTCTGAATCTTTATTTCACACATATCATATCACCTCCTTGGCACCCAAGGCCACCATTATCACATCGTTTCTCTTTTCAATATTCATTTAACAAGTTGTGATCATAGACACACATACCACAAGATAATTCAAGTTGCAATCACAGGTAAGTGAGCACATAGCTAGCATGAATAATTATTTGTTTCGATGTCGGCCTATAGCCCAAGTATTTTAACACATAATTGTACTTTTTCATCCTTTTCTAATTATTAAGAAGGGTACATTATTCACATTGAGGCACATCCTTCATGTATATGTAGAGATAATTGCAAATCAATTAATGTGTAATAACAATCAATACACTAACCAATTCAACTCTTACCATACTTTTGTAAATGATAATGGCGCTCAATTTCTAATTAAAGGGGGGTTTTAGCCATACATACCTCAATAAAGCTTTCCTTACTCTTTTACAAATTTCCGGAACTCTTAGCACTTCGATCTATTGAGTAAGAATTACAAATTAAATCGAGAATTAGAGATGAGATTGAGACTCTAGCTTGGTTCAAGCATATTGACAAACCCTAGAGGTGCAATGTGATCTTAGGCCCCTTTTTGAGAGCAATTTATATCATTTTGTACCCCTCTTTAATTCATCACCTCCCATTACTCTAAGGTTTGATATGCATGTAAGGAATCTATTGTTATACCCATGAATCACATCACTAGTGACCCCTTATATCTGAGAATAATAATAAAAATAAGAGTTGGGGTGATGAAGTCTTACCTCTTGAGATGAAGGTCTAGGGTTCTTCACTTGATTTCCTTCAAGGATTTAGCCATATCTCATGGAGTAATTTGATGGGGAGACTTTCCCTCTCTAAAAGCCCCCTCTCTCCTTCTAGAAATGTTCAGAAAGATGCTTAAAATGAGCTATAACACCGGATATATCGATAGGGAGGTCGGGTTAAAAATTAGAAAATTGGAGCCCCGAGTCAAATATGCGATCGCATTTGCGATCGCAGAGTAAACATGCGGTCCGCATAATGGACCGCAAAATGCTCCCCAGAAACTAGACAGTCTGACTCAGTCTACGGCAAGAATGTCATCCGCATTCACGTTCTGTGGTCGCAAAGTGCACCGCAGAACTGACCCTCACAAAATTCAAAGGAAAATATGCGACGACTATGCCTATGCGGTCCGCATTTCGATTATGCGACCGCATTTTTGTCCGCATAGCTGACTTCAATTTTATCCAACATTCTGACTAACTCTGCAGCAGATATGCGGTCCGCATACCTGATTTGCGGCCGCATTCTGGACCTCATTTCTTACATTTTTATGGAAACTTATTCTTGACTTTTTAATTCATTATTCAATCCAAAAAGGTCCTCGCTTATATTTATGAATTGTTAACACATGCTCCTAACTTGGCACCACGGGATCCGGGTTTTCGAGTAGGGATTTAACGGGGCCTTACAAACGGACCCCACGCTCATCATACAGTGTGTGCCTCAACCCAATATAGCACTAAGGTTTGCAAATCCGGGGTTTCAAACCCTCACAACACCATTTACAATCATTACTCACCTCAAACTGGCCAAAGCTCTAGCTCGCTATGCCCTTGCCTCTCAAATTGGCCTCCTCGCGCGTCGAATCTGACCAAAACCACAACGAATACGTCACAATATGCCAAAGGAACAATACCCAATCGAAAACAATTGAAAAATATTAAAAATCCCAAAATTGGCAAAACCCGAGCCCCGGGTCCACTTCTCGAAACTCAGAAATGTTCACATCAACGGGTTCCTTATCTTGCCACGAGTCAATACATATCAAGAACTCTCAAATCCGAGCTCAAATGACCCTTCAAATCCCAATTTAAAATTCAAATTCCCAAAAGCCCTAGTTCTTCCAATTTTAGCTAAGTTTCCATAAATTTCTAGGTAAATTTCACATAATAATCACGTTTTTAGTTCATAGAACTTACCTCCAATCAATCCCTTTCGAATTCCTCTTCAATTTTTCCCAAATAGCTCTTAAAATACCCAACAATGGAGGAAAAATGACTTAGACTCGTGGAGGAAATGTTTTAAAAACCCTTCTGCCCAATTATTAATTCCTTCTATGCGAACGCGAGGCCCTTCTCGCGTTCGCGATGCTCAAAAAATCCCCTGATCGCAATTAACCTTCCGAACATGGTGCCCTACCCGTGAACGCATAGGATACAACTGCTACAACTATGCGAACGCGAGCTCTATGCCGCGAATGCGAAGAACAACTCAAACGGAACCCTAGATCCCTCTATGTGATCGCGAGCAACTTCTCGCGAACACGAAGCTCAATGAATTTTCCCTCCGCAAACGCGAATGCTCAAACGCGAATGCAAAGAGAAAAGTATAGCCTACCCAAACTCTTGCTATGCGAACGTGACCCCAGGCCCGCGAACGCAAAGGCCAAAATAGGCATGCACTACTGCTGCAATTTCTGCAATATTTTTCAAGTCCAAAACTTCCCGATAGCCATCCGAAATCACCCCGACGCCCCCGGGACCTCAACCAAAAGCACCAACTCATCCTAAAATATTATTCAAACTTGTTCCAATCATCAAAACACCTCAAGCAACACCAAAACCATCAAATTACATCGAATTAAAGCATAAGTTCTTCTAAAACTTCCGAAACACGTATTTGATCAATAACCAAAACAAATTACCTCCGAATGACCTGAAATTTTGCACACGCATCCCAAATCACATAACAAAGCTACAGAAACTCTCGGATTTCCATTCGACCCTTGGATCAAAATTTCACCTATCAACCGAAAATTGCCAAAATGCTAACTTCGCCAATTCAAGCCTAATTGTACACCGGACCTCCGAAACACTTCCGATCACACTCCTGTTGATACCCAATTTTTACCTATGTATTTTTATACCCAAAATACTTTCAAAATAGCATATATAAGTACACCAAAGGGTTTTGGCATTTTAATAATTTTTAAACCAACTCATTGCCTATTTTTATACCATAAATCCGATAATTCCCAAAACTATCATTTTGGTGGGAAATTTATTTTTATTCTCATATTTATATCAAAGTATAGCTAACATAATTTTTGCATATTTTTACAAATTCGTTTGGTATTTTTTAAAACTAAATTGCATATAATTGCAATACTAGCCTCTTTAAGATTTTATAGTATCTTATAATTATAAAATTGGTTCCAGTATTTTTAAATTAATATTTATATGTCATTAACTGATTCAGTACCTTTAATTTAATTTCAAAGTCATTTCTATCATTTTATAAAAATAAAAGGGAAAACTGGCTATTTAAGTTTTGGCCTCATTTCATTTCAATTATAACCCCAATTCCATTTCAATTTTAGCCTAAAATCAACCCAATTTCAAACCCAATTGGACCGGCCCCAATTCCAAACCCGACCCCCCGATCCAACTATTTAACCCGCCCGGATTTCTTTAAATCCCGGCCGTTGATCCTTTTGATCAACGGCCACGATCAACCCTTTCCTTTTTAATTCCGCCTAACCCAACCCTAATCCTCATTTCTCTTCAGCAGCCACCTCTGAAACCCCCTCTCCTCTCAAACTCTCTCGAAGGGTCTCGAAACCCTAGCCCCTATCACCTTTCGCCGACCATAATCTCACCGGAATCCGTGGTTCTATGGTCTCTCCGACCTTGCTCCAGCGTGTTCAAGCTTCAGGAGCCTATCTCTGGCCATCTCCGACTCAAGACCAGACTTTCTTCCAAGCCTTCTCATTTCTAGGGTTTCTCTGAAACTCTAAAGCTATTCGAGGTTTTTCTCTGGTTGTTTTCTTAGATCTATACTATATCTGTGCTATATTCGATGTTTTAAGCTTTTTCCCCAAATTTCCTTTCAAAATTAGTTAATTTCCAATTTAGGGTTTCTGAAAAGTCTTAAAATGATTTCTATTTCTTCTTCTTCTTTTATTTGTGTGAATCTGTCTGTGCCATGTTCTTATGTTCCCTCTTCCAACTCGCATGTTCTTTTTCTCTTGTGTTCTTATGTTTGTCGTGTTATGTATGTTCTTCTATTTTTGTGCTCTGTTCTTTCTTCTACTGGTTTCTATTGCATGCTTTTACATGTCTATCTTATATGTCCCTTTACTGTATTTTTTATTGAGCTTTTAATCCTTGTTTGCCTTTACTGGACCTTTGTTTGAACTCTAAGCATGTTTCATCTACTGTTTCCCTAAGCTTACATCGCCTCTTCTCTCCTGAACTTGTTTGAGTGACAAGCTTTGCTTAAACGTGTTCCCTGTGTTTCAAATTAGTTTCTACATTCCATTTGCCTTGAACCTGCTATGCTATTTGTTTGTTTCCTCATAAGTCTCTGGAAAGAGACTACTGAGCCTGTTCTAGTTGTTGTCTTCTCGTCTATGCATCTGGTTCGAGTTAGCAACCCTAGTATTTGGGTTTTTTTTTGGCAGGCTTGACTTTGTGTTTGGACTAGGGTTCTATTCAGAACCCTTGACTCTCTCAGACTCATTCTGAGTCTATGAACTAAACCTTCTTTGTTATGACTCTGAATTTTTCTATGCTAGTCTCTCTCTTGTTTCACATGTCTGTATGCTTTATATATGATAAACTCTTCTTTCAAAAGGCCTTTTGCCAACTTGTGATTGATTCCGAATCCCTTTTTATAAGGTTTGATTGAGTGTTATTGATTTTCTTTAAATTAAACCTCTCTTCACCTTTCCTGGTTGGATTCAGACTCAAATCCTGATTTTACTGGCTGTTGATTGATTGCCTTTCCTTATTTTTTTCCCAAACCGTGTACTACTAGACTCTTTCCTTAAATAAGTTTCTATGTATTTACCCTCATTATACTTCTTTGGAAAAGATTTCGAACCCAAACCCTTTCCTTAATTATTCTGCCCGTTTGAAAATTAAATCCCTTGACTGAAGGGAGATTGTATGAGATTGATTTCAAGGTTATTTCTTACCTTTTTCTTACTTGTTTTCTGCACTATAAAAGGAGGCTACCCTTCTACACCTTTTAACACCTACACTTTCACAGACTAAGACTCTCGAGTTTCACTCTTACACATATTAAGCATTCTGCCTCCTACTATTTTATTCTCTTTTCTTCTCCTCTTTATTTTCTGAAATATCTTTGAGTTCTCTTCGAACTTCCAAGTGTTCTGCTGAAACCTGAGTTTGTTCCTGCTGATTTCCTGCTGTCTGCTTGCTTTGTTATTCTGTTTATTCTTACTTTGCAACTGGTATGTTCCTTTTAGTTTAAATAATGCTCCTCCATTATGTGTTTACATTATGCTTTCCTTCATTCTGTTGCTGCAACTTTGTTACTACTTCTTTTATGTGAACTCCCTTTCCCTTTCCCCTTTGTGTGTGAGTTGTGGTTCCAGCCATAGCAGCACCTTAATATTGTTGTCTATGACTCTGAACTTGGTTCTTTGAACCCCTAACTCAATCAATTCCCACTCCCCTTTCCCCTTTATGTGTTTGAGCCTTGGACTTGAGTCTGATAGTGTCTTAATCACTATCCAGACTTAGGTCTGACCTTCAAAGGTCTGCTCCTAACTTGTTTAAACTAAACAAGTGGTCAGGGGTGTGCCAGCATACTTTATGGCTAGGTATGACCACCACCTATCGTGGCCCCATAATTCCCTATCACTTTGCACTTATTCCTAACTATAAGTTATGCCCCTCTCTTGCAAGCCATGCTTTGGGACCCCTGAGCTCCCTCTGAACTTGGATGCCTGAGAGCTGGCTTTTCCACACTGCATTGTTCCTAATTCTAATGGTATCTTGGGTGTAAGCAATGCTAGGGATCCCTGAGATTCCTTGGAACTTTGAAACACCCTAGATAATGAGAAGGCTTTGGAAATCTAGATCCCAGAGTTGGTTAAATACATGTTATTGGACATTAGGATTGAATTAGGCTGCTCGGATCTAGCTGTTAGCTTTTGATGTATCTCTTAATTTCTAGTTTGATTCATTGTGTTGTCATAATTTTATATAAATCTCGGGGATTATAGTAAAATGGTGTGGGAGGGGTCTTTATTTTCCATGCATCCAAAGGGTAGAAATCATGACTTAGGATTTATTTTATCAAACTAGAAATCCTGCCTATAGGAGCTTTAATAATGATTCAATCACATCAAGACCATGCCTATAGGATTTAACGCTTAACTCACCTAGAAAGCATGTCTATAGGATTTAATACTCTTGTTCTGTAACTATGCATCACGAGATCCTGCCCGTATAAGTGTAAATTTCCTGAAAATTAATAGATATCATGCCTATAGGATACGCATATTCATTAGGAAAATTTTAGGATTAATTAAACAAGCATCTTTTCACAAGTTCATTAACAAGTGCTAAAATCGATAACATAAATATCATGCCTATAGGATTTTGCATCAAATTCGTTTGGCCGTTTTAAAGCAGTAATAATTGGTTAATTGGTTCTTAGACGCCTAACTTAGTAACGTTTTCAAACTTTAACCTTTGATAAAACTCTTTTAAACCAGTGTGAATTTGTCCCAAAAATCGAGTTTTTTTTTAAATTTGCATGTCTTTTCTAATACAGCTTCTCTAATATTCTGCCTAAATGCATTTCTTTTCAAAACAATCCCTGAACTCGTTGTTTAAATCAGTTTCGCAATTTACTCTTTAAAATTCTTGTCTCTTATGGATTTCAACAACTACTCTTTCTGCATGTACAATTGAAATAGTTCCCCGATCCCTTTTGAAATTCATTTCCTAAATGCTGTCCTAAGTCTGCAGTCCCCCTTTTCCTTTAAAATACTTCTGCATTAGTTACTTTCCAAAAATCAGTGCTTTCTTTAAATGCCTTAATATCTGACAACTGTATCCGAGTTTCCTAATGCAGACTTTCTGCCTAAACACATGTGTTGAACCAATCCGCTCACTGCTTAAATTTAATCCAAGACCAAACCAGTATTTGTTAAGCCATGCTAAACTAAATGATTGTTTGATTTCTGGGGTTAATTTGAGTCTTGTATGATTATTTGTTCTCCCCTTTTAGTTGTTACTTGTTTTGAATGTCGAGTAGAATTTTATCTTTTAAACTCCATAAAGGCCTCTATCCCTTTCTTTCCCTTTTAGGATTAGAAGTCCTAATACCCCCGAGATTGATAGGATTGGGACGGGTAGTAGCATGCAGTAAGTAAACGATACCGTTCCGCGCTTTGATACCTTAACGGGGTGGGAAGGGTAGACATGGAGATGATGATTACACGATAACACTATGCGTACAATCGGGTACCGGTGTTGTGCGAATGATTCATGTAATGTATAAACCTAGGACCCCCTTTGTTTGTTATTTTCAGATTTTTTTTAAAAGTTGCCCAAACCTTTTTCAATCTTCCGTTTCTGTTTATTTCCCTAAGTTATTTGCATCATTTATTCGATCTCTCCCCTCATTGCATATCTCTTCTTAAACTGCAAAACTGTTATCTTCTAGATTTCAGCATTTTTAAATCTTTTTTTTTACACTTTTATTTGTAACAGTTTTCCTGTATTTGCAATGCTTGCTTGTTTACTTATTTGCTTGCATTTAAAGTCACATCTGTAGCATGACTGGGAACCACACTAGTGGATCTTGAGGGGTGCCTAACACCTTCCCCTCGGGATAATTTCAAGCCCTTACCCAACTCTGGTTTTCATCTTTAATTCTTCTTAAAGTGTCCTAATGCACTATAATCAGTAGGTGGCGACTCTCTAAAATACAAAACCCAATTCCCAAACGGGAATAGAGTTGTCTTCCCAAATGTCGTATACCCGATTCCGCGAGGAAAAAGGGGGGCGTCGACAACTCCTAAGTCACAAATTATCCCCCAAAGCTAATCGGACCATCGAAAATCACATCCGAGCCCTCTAACACATAAGTCAACATCCGATTGACTTTTCCAAACTAACCTTTCCTTAAAGAGACTAAGTGTCTCATTTCCTACCAAAACTTCTCCAAACTAACTCGATCACACAAGACATGGATAATGAAGCATAAAGAAGCAGAAAATGGGAGAAACGGAGCGGTAACTCATGAGACGACGAGTCAGGTCGTCACAAGTCACGACTTGAATTTCCCACCTTCGGGAGTCGTAATGGCGCCTACTAATGGGAGCTAGGCAAGCCAAGTTTAATTACTTTTTCATTAACAACATGATCCTCTTTAACAATTATCGGTAACAATATAAAAGCAACGATATTAATTAAGTAAGCAGAAGTCTTAAATTAAAGAAAACTGAATAGAAATGCGGAAAATTCAACATAAGTCTCTACCCAAGACTAGTGTCACGTACTCACGAACTACTAAGAGTACTAAATACAATGTCTGAAAGAAAATATAACTGTTTGTCTCGAGTACAATGAGATAACACACTAAAGTAAAGGACAGAGGAGACGCCGGCTCTGCGAACGCTTGCAAGACTACCTCGGTATCTCACTGGACTGAAGGTTGGCTCCCGTGCTACTGTTGCTGCTGTCCAAAACCTAGATCTATGCAAAAGAGAACAGAGTGTAGTAACAACACAACCAACCCCATGTGTTGGTAACTGTCTGGCCTAACCCCGGCGAGGTAGTGACGAGGCTATGACCAGACTCTAGATAAACCTCTGCAGATATATATACAAGAACAACAGAGAAGCAGCAAGAAAATAACAATTTAAGCTGGGGGGAGCATGCTTCAGGGGCAACAGATAGAAATATAATATCAGGAATAATAGAGCATACATCTACCATTTAGCTTTTAGCACAAAATAAAGAGATAAGGCAACGTTCATATTCAACTCATCTTGTTGCAGGTGTGCAACCCGATCTCATTTCTCAATATCTCGTGGTAGGTGTACCACCCGCTCCCATTTCAATATCACTCGTGGTAGGTGTGCAACCCGATCTCATTTTTTAATATCTCGTGGTAGGCGTACCACCCGCTCCCATTTCAATATCACTTGTGGTAGGCATACCACCCGCTCCTATTTAAATATCATTTGTGGTAAGCGTACCACCCGCTCCCTTTTCAATATTACCTGTGGTAGGCATACCACCCGCTCCCTTTTAATATCGTTGTGGTAGGCATACCACCCGCTCCCTTTACCTTCAACACAATACACAATACAATCCCGGCAAGGGAACAATCAATTAATAATTTCCCGGCAAGGGAACAATCAAATTAATAATCTTCCCGGCAAGGGAAACAATAACAATAAGTCAAACATCCCGACAAGGGAGAGTCAGCTATAACCAGTCCTATTCAACTTCTACTTGGCACAACTAATACCAATATTCAGTCATAACTCTCATAGGATCAATCAAGGATACACAATTATCAAATTAAGACTCATGGTCATGCTCGACACCAACGCATGGATACTCGTCACCATGCCCAAGCATCGTACTCAACACAAAACAAGTAGCAATTATGGCTCAACTCCTAATCCCTCAAGCTAAGGTTAGTCCGAACACTTACCTCGATGCTTTGAATTCAACTCAAGTCTCAATTATGGCTTTACCCCTCGATTCTGCCACCAATTTGCTTGTATCTAATCATAAATTACTTAATTACATTAATAAACACTAAATGAATCGATTTGAATGCATAAAAATGAATTTCTCAAAGTTTTGTCCAAAAATTCCAAAATCATCCTCGGGCCCACATGGTCAAAAACTGAGGTTTGAACCATAACCTGGTTACACATTCCCCCACAAACCCAAATAAATGATTCGTTTTTAAATCAGACCTCAAATCGAGGTCCAAATCCCTAATTTTAGAAAAACCTAGGTTCTACCCAAAACCCCCAATCTCAACCATGAAAATCATTGATTTTAAGTTGAAAATATGTTAAATGATGTTAATGATTGAAAGAAATGAGTAAAAATCAACTTACAAATGATTTGGAAGAAGTCTTATTCTTGGAAAATCGCCTAAGGAGTTGTGTTTGAAAATGGGGTAAAAAATGGTTCAAAATTCGACTAAGTATTAAAATATGCAGGTTGCAGATATGGGATTTGCGAACTGGGGTTCGCACGACCATTTATGGGAATTGCGAGAAAGAGTTTGCATTTGCGAACCCTTCATTTTTCCCCAAGTTTCGCATTTGCGAAGAGGGTAGTCGCATTCACGACATCGCATTTGCGAGAAATATTTCGCATTTGCGACCCATGCTGCACAGGAGAGGTTTCGCATTTGCGATAGGGAGTTCGCATTTGTGAGACTAGGTGGCCTGTGCTGGCATCGTATTTGCGACCCAGCCTTTGCATTTGCGAGCCAGGCTTCGCAATTTAAGTTTCAAAAGCACTCCGTGGCCTATCCAAAACTCACCCGAGCCCTCAGGGATCCAAACCAAACATACACACAAACTCAAAAACATCCTATGGAATTATCCATCCGATCAAATCGCTAATATAGCATCATATACGTCGAATTAAGCCTCAAAATCTATGATTTCTTCCAAGTTTCACAAAACATCAAAATTTCCATTTCAAGTCCGAAACACATCAAACGACGTCCGTTTTCAACCAAACTTTACAGAAAGTTCTTAAACCATATACAAGACCTGTACTAGGTGCCGGAACGAAAATACGGGCCTGATACCATCACGTTCTAATCAAATTTCATTTCCAATTTCCTTAAATATTTTCAGAAAATAATTTTACTCAAAAATACATTTCTCGAGCTTGGGACCTCGGAATTCGATTCTGGGCATACGCCCAAGTCCCTTATTTTCCTACGGACCCCCCGGGACCGTCAAATCACGGGTCCGGGTCTGTTTACCAAAATGTTGACCGAAGTTAAATTTATTCATTTTAATATCAAAATTTAGCATTTTTCATAGAATTTCATATTTAGACTTTTCGGCTACGCGCCTGGACTGTGCACGCAAATCGAGGCGACCCTAAATGAGGTTTTCAAGGCCTCTGAAGCATAGAATGAATAAGAAAACAAGTGATGACCCTTTGGGTCGTCACATTCTCCACCTCTAAAACAACTGTTCGTCCTCGAACGGACAGAAGAAAGAAGTACCTGAGTCGGGAAAAAGATGAGGATAACGACTCCGTATATCAGACTCGGACGCCTAGGTCGATGCCTCAAAAGGCTGACCTCTCCACTAAACACGAACAGAAGGAAAGCTCTTGGATCTCAACTAACGAACCCACCGGTCCAAAATAGCTACCGGCTCATCCTCGTAAGACAAGTCCTTATCCAACTGGACAGTTCTGAAACCTAACATGTGGGCTGGATCACCGTGACACCTCCAAAGCATGGACACATAAAACACTGGATGCACGACTGATATGCTCGGCGACAAAGCAAGTCTATAAGCCACCTCTCCCACTCGATCAAGAATCTCAAACGGACCAATGAACCTAGGGCTAAGCTTGCCCTTCTTCCCAAATCTCATTACGCTCTTCATAGGCGACACTCGGAGCAATACCCACTCACCAACCATAAATGACACATCTCAAACTTTGCGGTCTACATAACTCTTTTGCTTAGACTGAGCTGAACGAAGCCTATTCTGAATGATCTTGACCTTGTCCAAGGCCTCCTGAACCAAATCCGTACCCAACAACCGAGCCTCTCCCAGCTCAAACCATCCAACCAGAGACCGACACCGCCTATCATATAAAGCCTCATAAGGAGCCATCTAGATGTTTGACTGGTATCTGTTGTTGTAGGCAAACTCCGCTAAAGGCAAAAACTGATCCCGCAAACCTCCAAAGTCAATAACACAAGCTCGGAGTATATCCTCCAAAATCTGAATAGTCCGTTCGGACTAACCGTCCATCTGGGGATGAAATGTTGTGCTCAACTCAACCCGTGTCCCAACTCTTGCTAAACTGCTCTCCAGAAGCGCGAGGTAAATTACGAACCCCAATCCAAAATGATAGACACGGGCACACCATGAAGGCGAACAATCTCCCGAATATAGATCTCAGCGAACCTCTCAGAAGAATAGAAGATTGCCACAGGAATGAAATGCACTGACTTGGTCAACCTATCAACAATAACATATATCGCATCGAACTTCTTCCGAGTCAGCGGAAGTCCAGTAACAAAATCCATAGTAATCCGCTCCCACTTCCACTCGGGAAGCTCAATCCTCTGAAATACACCACCAGGCCTCTGATGCTCGTACTTAACCTGCTAATAATTCAAATAACGAGCCACATATGCTACGATATCCTTCTTTATTCTACGCCACCAGTAATGCTGCCGCAAATCCTAATACATCTTCGCGGCGACCGGATGAATAGAGTACCGGGAACTATAGGCCTCTTCTAAAATCAACTCTCGAAGCCCATCCACATTGGGCACACAAACTCGCCCCTGCAATGTCAAAACTCCATCTGCATCTAAGGTAACCTACTGGTCACCTCCACCCTGCACCGTGTCTCTAAGGACACACAAATGGAGATCATCAAACTGTTAGTCACTGATACGCTCCAATAATGAAGAACGAGTGACCGTGCAAGCTAACACATGACAGGGATCAGAAACATCTAGTCTCACGAACTGATTGGCCAAAGCCTGAACATCCAAAGCAAGCGGCCTCTGACTGACCGGAATATAAGCAAGACTGCCCATACTGACTAACTTCCTACTCAAGGCATCGACCACCATATTGGCCTTCCCCGGATGATATAAAATGCTGACATCATAATCCTTCAACAAGTCCAACCACCTCCTCTGCCTTAACCTGAACAAGTACTGAAGACTCTTGTGATAAGTGAACACCTCACAGGCCACGCCATATAGATAATGCCTCCAAATCTTCAATGCGTGAACTATGGCTGCCAACTCTAAATCATGCACTGGATAGTTATTCTCATGAATCTTCAACTACCTCGAAGCATTGGCAATGTCCTTGCCATCCTGCATCAATACCGCACCAAGCCCAATATGGGAAGCATCACAATAGACTATATAAGGCCCTGATCATGTGGGCAGAACTAATACCGGTGTTGTGGTCAGAGTTGTCTTGAGATTCTGAAAGCTCGCCTCACACTCATCAGACCAACTGCACTGGGCACCCTTTTGGGTCAACCTGGTCATCGGGGATACAATAGATGAAAACCCATCAACGAACCGACGATAGTAGCCTGCCAGGCCCAAGAAATTCCGAATCTCTGTAGCTGATGCTAATCTAGGCCAGCTCTTGACTTTCTCAATCTTCTTCGGGTCTACTTGAATACCCTTTGCTGATACAACGTGGCCCAGAAATGCAACTGAACTTAACCAGAACTCACACTTGGAGAACTTGGCATATAACTGACTATCCCTCAGAGTCTGAAGAACCACTCTAAGGTGCTGCTCGTGCTCCTCCTGGCTGCTAGAGTATATCAAAATATCATCAATAAAGACTATCCCGAACAAGTCCAAATTAGGCCTGAACACTCGGTTCATCAACTCCATAAACGTTGTTGGGGAATTGGTCAACCCAAATGACATGACCAAGAACTCATAATGCCCGTACCGAGTGCGGAAAGCAGTCTTAGGGACATCGGGTGCCCTAATCATCAACTGATGGTAGCCAGATCGTAAGTCAATTTGGAAAATACCCTAGCAGCTTGAAGCTGGTCGAACAAATCATCAGTTCTCGGTAGTGGATACTTATTCTTGATCATTACCTTGTTCAATTGCCGGTAATCAATACACATTCTCATTGACCCATCCTTCTTCTTGACAAATAACACCGGTGCACACCAAGGTGAGACATTGGGTCTAATGAAACCCTTCTCAAGCAAATCCTGCAACTGTTCCTTTAACTCTTTTAACTCTGGCGGGGCCATGCAATATGGTGGAATAGAAATGGGTTGCGTACCCGAAACCAGATCAATACAGAAATCAATATCCCTATCGGGTGGCATACCCGACAGGTCTGAAGGAAACACATCAGGGAACTCACAAACAACGGGCACAGAATCGATAGAGGGAACCTCAACATTGGAATCCAGAACATAAGCTAAATAAGCCAAACAACCCTTCTCGACCATACGCCGATCCTTCACATACGATACAACACTGCGGGTAGAATGACCAGGAGTCCCCCTCCACTCTAAACGAGGCATACCTGGTAAAGCTAAGGTCACAGTCTTGGCATGGCAGTCCAAGATAGCGTGATAGGGTGATAACCAGTCCATCCCCAATATAATATCAAATTCAACCATATCTAAAAGCAACAGATCTACACGAGTCTCCAGACCCCCAATCACCATAACACAAGAGCGATGGAATTGATCAACCACGACGGAATCACCCACCGGTGTAGATACATAAACAGGAATACCCAGTGTATTACTAGTCATGATCAAATATGGGGCAAAATAGGATGACACATACGAATATTTAGACCCCGGATCAAATATTACTGAAGCATCTCTCTCACAAAACAGAACCGTACCTGTAATGACCGCATCTGAAGCCTCTGCCTCGGGCCTATTCTGAAGAACATAACATCGGGGCTGGGCCCCACCACTCTGGTCTACCTCTCTGGGACGGCCTGCTGCTGGCTGGCCTCTACCTCTGGCGGTCTGAGCTCCACCTCTGTGACCTCTACCTCCACCTCTAGTACCTCTACCCCTGCCTCTAGCTAGCTGGGCGGCCTGTGGAACATCTGGTGTCTAAATCATAGGACGAGGACCCTGCTACTAAGAACTGCTCGAAGCTCAAGGGTAATACCTAGAGATATGCCTCGTGTCGCCATAAGTAAAACAAGCCCTCGGCGGACGACCCTGGAAACTCTGAAGCGGCGGTGCACTGATAGGTGCTGATGGTGCACTGCAAGGTTGCTAATCGGAATAATACGGCTGAGAAGCACAACCACCTGAAGTACCATGGGAGACCTAAAGAGCTGACTGAAAGGGCCTAGAAGGCTAACCCCTATCATACGAATCTCTGCCTCCCGATGAGGCACCACTGAATCGGCCTGACTGACAGGGTCTCTTATGTGCTTTATGACCACCCCCCTGTGACAATACCATCTCAATCCTCCAGGCCACATTGGCCGCCTCCTGAAAGGATATCTCACTCTCAGCCTCTCTAGCCATCTGGAGACGAATAGGCTGAATGAGTCCATCAATAAACCGTCTCACTCTCTCCCTCTCAGTGGGAAGTATAACAAGGGCATGGCGAGCCAAATCAATAAACCTGGTCTCGTACTGGGTGACTATCGTGGATCCCTGATGGAGACGCTCGAACTGCCTACGATAGGCCTCTCTCTGTGTAATAGGGAGAAACTTCTCCAGAAATAGATGTGTGAACTGCTCGTAGGTCAAGGTTGGAGACCCTGTTGGTAAATCTAAACAGAAATCCCTCCACCAAGTCTTGGCGGATCCAGATAGGCGAAATGCAGCAAAATCAACTCTGTTGGTCTCAACAATGCCCATGTTCTGAAGAACCTCGTGGTAGCTATATAAAAAATCCTGGGGGTCCTCAGAAGAAGCGCCGATGAACGTAGTAGTAAAGAGCTTGGTGAACCTATCCAATCTCCATAAAGCATCGGCAGACATGGCTGCCCTAACACCGGCCTGGGCTACCACACCCGGCTGAGCTGCTCCAACTGATGAACTGCTGGAGCCTGATCCTGGGGAGCTACCTGCTCCGGAGTACGAGTAGCAGGAGTCAGGGCCCGTCCTACATCCTGAGAGACGGCCGGTGCTACAGGAAGCAAACCTGCTAGAGTGACACTCTCCATAAGACCCACCAATCGGATCAGAGCATCCTAAAGAACTGCGGTAGCAATAAACCCCTTTGGGACCTGAGCTGGGCCCACCGGAACTGCTAGGGCTGGGGCCGGAACCTCCTCGTTAAAGTCGACCTGAAGCTCCACCACTGGTGCTGCTGCTCGGGGCTGAGCTCTACCCCTACCTCGTCCTTTAGCACGACCTCATCCTCTGCCCCTAGCGGGTGCTACCTAGGGCTCGGACTGCTGATAAGAAGATGAGGAAGCGCATGTTCTCTCCATCTACGAAAGAACAGAGTAGAAATTCAATTAGCATTGAGAAACCAAGCCGCACGACAAGAAAGAACAAATGTGAAACTTTTCCTAACTCCGTAGCCTCTAAGGGATAAATACAGACGTCTTCGTACCGATCCCTCAGACTCTACTAATCTTGTCCGTGAGTTGTGAGACCTATGTAACCTAGAGCTCTGATACCAACTTGTCATGACCCGGATTTCCCACCTTCGGGAGTCGTGATGGCGCCTACTAACGGGAGCTAGGCAAGCCAAGTTTAATTACTTTTTCATTAACAACGTGATCCTCTTTAACAATTATCGGTAACACTATAAAATCAGCGGAATTAGTTAAGTAAGCGAAAGTCTTAAATTAAAGAAAACTGAATAAAAATGCGGAAAATTCAACATAAGCCTCTACCCAAGACTGGTGTCACGCACTCACGAACTACTAAGAGTACTAAATACAATCTCTGAAAGAAAATATAACTATTTGTCTCGAGTACAATGAGATAACAAACTAAAGTAAAGGATAGAGGAGACGGCGGGCTTGCGAATGCCTGCAAGGCTACCTCGGTATCTCTCTGTATTGAAGGTTGGCTCCCGTGCTACTGCTACTGCTGTCCAAAATCTGGATCTGTGCAAAAGAGCACAGAGTGTAGTATCAACACAACCGACCCCATGTGCTGGTAACTGTCTGGCCTAACCCCGGCGAGGTAATGACGAGGCTAGGACCAGACTCCAGATAAACCTGTGCAGATATATATATACAAGTACAACAGAGAAGCAGCAAGAAAATAACATTTTAAGCTGGGGAGGGAGCATGCTTCAGGGGCAACAGATAGAAATATAATATAAGGAATAATAGAGCGTAGATTTACTATTTAGCTTTTAGCACAAAATAAAGAGATAAGGCAACTTTCATATTTAACTCATCTTGTTGTAGGTGTGCAACCCGATCTCATTTCTCAATATCTCGTGGTAGGCATACCACCCGCTCCCATTTCAATATCACTCGAGGTAGGCATACCACCCGCTCCCATTTCAATATCACTCGTGATAGGCATACCATCCGCTCCCATTTTAATATCACTTGTGGTAGGCGTACCACCCGTTCCCATTTCAATATCATTTGTGGTAGGCGTACCACCCGCTCCCTTTTCAATATCACCTGCAGTAGCCGTACCACCCGCTCCCATTTTAATATCATTGTGGTAGGCGTACCACCCGCTCCCTTTACCTTCAACACAATACACAATACAATCCCGGCAAGGGAACAATCAATTAATAATTTCCCGACAATGGAACAATCAAATTAATAATCTTCCCGGCAAGGGAAATAATAACAACAAGTCAAACATCCCGACAAGGGAGACTCAGCTATAACAAGTCTTGTTCAACTTCTACTTGGCACAACTAATACCAATATTTAATCACAACTTTCATAGGATACACAATTATCAAATTATGACTCACGGCCATGCTCGACACCAACGCATGAATACTCTTCACCATGCCTATGCTTCGTACTCAATACAAAACAAGTAGCAATTATGACTCAACTCTTAATCCATCAAGCTAAGGTTAGACCGAACACTTACCTCGATGCTTTGAATTCAACTCAAGTCTCAATTATGGCTTTACCCCTCGATACCGCCACCAATTCGCTCGTATCTAATCACAAATTACTTAATTACATTACTAAACACTAAATGAATCAATTTAAGTGCATAAAAATAAATTTCCCAAAGTTTTGCCCAAAAATTCCAAAATCGCCCCCGGGCCCAATTGGTTAAAACCCGAGGTTCGAACCAAAACCCGGTTACCTGTTCCCCCACGAACCCAAATATATGATTTATAAAAATCCCCAAATCGGACCTCAAATCGAGGTCCTAATCCCCAATTTTAGAAAAACCCAGGTTCTACACAAAAACCCCCAATTTTACCCATAAAAATCATTGATTTTAAGTTAAAAACATGTTAAATTATGTTAATGATTGAAAGAAATAAGTAAAAATCAACTTATAAATTATTTGGAATAAGTCTTGTTCTTGGAAAATTGCCTAAGGAGTTGTGTTTTGAAAATGGGGTGAAAAATGGTTCAAAATTCGACTAAGTATAAAAATATGCAGGTTGCAGATATGGCATTTGCGAACCCCAACCATTTATGGGAATTGGGAGAAAAAGTTCGCATTTGCGAACCCTTCATTTTTCCCCAAGTTTCGCATTTACGAAGAGGGTAGTCGCATTCGCGACATCGCATTTGCGAGGAATGTTTCGCATTTGCGACTCATGCTGCACAAGAGAGGTTTCGCATTTGCGATAGGGAGTTCGCATTTGCGAGACTAGGTGGCCTGGGCTGGCATCGCATTTGTGACCCAGCCTTTGCAATTGCGAACTCGCATTTGCGAGCCAGGCTTCGCAATTGTGAAGCCTGCTGGCCTGAACACACTAGCAATATTTTTAAGTTTCAAAAGCACTTCGTGGCCTATCCAAAACTCACCCGAGCCCTCGGGGCTCCAAACCAAACATACACACAACCTCAAAAATATCCTACGGACTTATTCGTGCGATCAAATCGCTAATATAACATCATATACATCGAATTAAGCCTCAAAATCCATGATTTCTTCCAAGTTTCACAAAACATCAAATTTTTCATTTCAAGTCCGAAACATGTCAAACGAAGTTTTTTTTCAACAAAACTTTACCGAAAGTGCTTAACCATATATAAGACTTGTATCGGGCGCCAGGACCAAAATACGGGCCCGATACCATCACGTTATGATCAAATTTCATTTTCAATTTCTTAAATATTTTCAGAAAATAATTTTACTCAAAAATTCATTTCTCGGGCTTGGGACCTCAGAATTCGATTCCGTGCATACGCCCAAGTCCCATATTTTCCTACGGACGCTCCGGGACCGTCAAATCACGGGTCCGGGTCCGTTTACCTAAAATATTGACCGAAGTCAAATTTATTCATTTTAATATCAAAATTTAGCACTTTTCACATAATTTCATATTTAGACTTTCCGGCTACGCGCCCGGACTGTGTATACAAATCGAGGCGACCCTAAATGAGGTTTTCAATGCCTCGAAAGCACAGAATGGATAAGAAAACAAGTGATGACCCTTTGAGTCATCACATCACAATTCCTACACATATAAATACAAAAAATTAGCTCAACTCATTACAATTACACATTAGAACTAATAATAGGCTACATAGACGATATTTACACCCTAATTATACCATGCTTTATTGTTGTTTTATAGGTTAAATGATAACAAAATGATCTAATCGGTGTTCTTTTACTTCGCAGGGACTAATCCAAGTTAGGAAGAACTATGGAGTGTTTTGGAGTCAATAATGTGAAGAAAACATCCAAGCAAGAAGCATCCGAGCGGAAAGAAGCAAAAAGGGGACTGGATTTGAATCCACCGCGACCGCGGTGGACCACGGTGGGACCGCGGCAGGCCACAAAATGCAGGCAGAATGTTATACTCTCACCGCGGTCGTGCCGCGGCCGCGGTGAACTGTTCAATCACCCAGACTTTTGGGACCAAAGTGTAACTTGGGGAAAACTTGTTCCAAACCCTTATAAACTCAAGAAGCTCGCCCAAAATAGTTTTATGCTTGTTTTTAGACTACTTTGGAGGCAAGAACAAGTGTGAGAAGATCAACCAAATATTAAAGTTTTTCTATCTCCTTTTATTTCTTGCAATTACACATTATGAACAATTTTGTAGTTTTATCTTATTTTGTTATGAGTAGCTAAATAATTGATTTAGAGTTGATGGAACCAATTGTTGGATAAAGTTTTGACTCAACTTGTTATAATCGAGCCGGAATTATTATATGATTGTTCAACTATGTTTTGTATGGTGACTAATTGAATGGGCCCTTGATTAATCGTGTATAATTGCCTTATATTGCTTGAGAAAGAATATTAGGTTAGACTGATGTTGAACAACACCACTTTTGGGTAATTGAAGAGATTCATTACCTGAATTTAAAAGTGGAGTTAGAGATAACGAAACTTTCGTGGGATAATTCAGAGCTGCACATATTGTCAGTTAGAGTACGAGAGAATGCTCTAGTAAATTATCGTAGTTGATCGAGAGATAATTACGATAACCCGTAGATCATAATCCTCATAGAGTATTACGGCAAGATTATAGCAAAAGAGTTAAGACCTAAGCTAGCAATCGGGGAAATCAATGCCCTAGACCTTTTTACCATTGAATTATCTTTGATTCAGCATATTATTATTTTTAATATCATTTGAAGTAGTTAAATAAAAAACCAACCTTTATTGATAAAAATCTTGCATCTGGAAATTGTTTGAGTTGATAATAGCATTGCCAAGGGTTATAATAGATAGGTTAGTTCCTTGAGCATTCGATTCCGAACTTAAAACTTATATTTGCAACGGCCGTTTTGTCTTTTAGAAGACATAGTTGGGCGTGATCAAGAACCAACAAGAATAAAACAAAATATGAGGCGATTCATATAGAATATATATATATATATATATATATATATATATATATATATATATATATATATATATATATATATATATATAGCTAGCCAAACATCACTAGCAAAGAAAACCTAATGTTGATAGTAATAATAAAGTTAACATCAAGGAGAAATTGATGAGGTTTTATTCTAACGACTATCAGAAAATTATTAGTTGCATCTTTTATGAATTTTTTAACCTATTTAATAGACAATTCTTGTAGGGTCTACCATGCAAGTCCGATTTATGGCACATGACGATCATGTCAGATCGACACCGCAAATTGTTACTGCCTCGCTCAATTTTAATTTGTTTCCCTTACGATTTCTTCATTACTCTCCTCTTTTGTTACAATAATATTCTACTAGTACGACGAAATCTTGATAACTATGCAGCTGTAAGAGACTCCCAATCTTATTTAGTACTAGTATATGTACCTGTGTGTTGCTAGGATAATATAAAATATAATATTTATAAATTTAAAAAAAATTAAAAATACAGTAGATACAAAGGAGCATTAAAGTTCTACTATTAGTTTATGAACAAATAAATGTACAGTATATTCATACATTCAAGTCATGAGAAAATATACTTATCCATTAGAAAATCGGCAAGGAAAGGACGTAGTTTCAAATATGACTCATAGGATAAAACTAATTTTGAGATAGAACAACACTTATGGTACAATAACCGCACTGTGGTTGCTACATATCACATCTACAGCTTGCCAAATGCTTGGGCCTTTGGCATTCATCATCATTTTTCCGAAAGTTCGTGATGTTTGAAGTGCACAATGGTAGCTTGATATCAAAAGTAAGATGTAAGTCTCCAGAAGTGCCAGCGAAAAGAAATATTAGTGTCAAAATATTTTACAATGCACAAAGCTGTGAAAAGCAGAATGTGAGAAATTCAAAGCTGAGTTAAAAATAATATCTATATAAATAAACAACGAATCTCGATTTGCTTTTGGTATATATTGTAGTTCCATAGGTCTTCTTTTGAATCGTTCAAGCGGATTGTGGTTTAAACATTCTTGAAAAGAATATAAACTTTTATCACGGCACGCAAAGCTGTGAAAAACACAATGATAAAAATTTAGAACAATATTCAATAGAATATCTGTATTAATATACAAATAAGATGGACCTGATGCTTGTATGTGTCACAGTTCCAGAAGTCCTCTCTTTAACAATACAAACAGATCGTGGTTTCGATCTGTCTGCGGAGATTTATGATTTTTTTAATTAGGACGCACAATACTGTAGAAAGCACCAGGGGCGGATTTAGGGGGGCGCAAGGGGGTTCACCCGAACCTCCTTCGCCGAAAAATTACATTGTATATATAAGGCAAAATCTATTTTTTACCTCTATATATTAAGTTTTGAACCCCTTTAATACAATCCAAATGTGTAGTTTAGTGATCAAGGGGGTTCAAAATCCACCTAAGGTCATGTATTCAATTCCCACTAGCTATAAAAATATTTTTTGAACTCATTCGTGGAGATCCTGTCTCCGCCACTGGAAAGCACAATACCACATATTTAGAACTGAATTCAAATGCCTATCCGTATAAATGTATACTAATCTGGAGCTAATTTCTGAAATTATTTTAGTTGCAGAAGTTACTATTCCAACGGCATAAGTGGATCGAGACTTCTTTTTATCCTTGTCTAAAAACTTTTTGTATATATAGAAACATATAAATAAAAATTCAATATTCAATGGATCGGAGAGTAATAGCAATACGAAGTTAGAGTATGAAATTGGTACCAGGCCAAACCTTAATTGATTATGTTTTCATCAGATTATTACTAGAACGTCGGAAATTAAAATTGTAGAAAGTTTATCCTTAACATTTAATAATTGAGTCCCATTTTATTGAAGGAATTACAATTGTCAAACTAAAATAAAGCCACCTCTAAAGTGTGAAACAAATGCAGGACCAAGTACGTAGTACGACATAATCATATTGCTCCCTTGTTGTTACCACAACTATGATCTTCTGTTTCCACGTTTTCAAAGTGTTGTTCTACTTTAAGATGATGGAAATCCCTAACCCCTAACGTGGAATTTACAACACCACTTCAACTAACCGGGCCTCACCAACGTAACGTCCTTCTTTAATTCTGTCTTGTCAATTTGACATGATATCTCCACCACTTTCTCCTATTTTACACTAGACTAGACTAGACTACATCTAACAATACGATAAAGTTAAAAGTGAACCTATTTTTTCTTTTTCTGTTTCAAAAAGGATGAACCCTTTTTAAATTTGGTAACAATTTAGCTTAAAGTTACAACTTTATCCTTAATGAGAAGCTTTTATAACCATACAAATACTCTGGGCCCCATCTGAATTTGTTTAGGACCACAAATTCCAAAAATCTTCATTTTTTTCTTAAACTCCGTGTTCAGTCAAACAGGTTCACATAAATTATAATTGAGGGAGTACTATATAGTACAAAATTCCAATAAGGAAGTATTAAAATTTTCTTTCTTTTTGATACTTCTCGAAAATGATTGTTTTTTTTTTCATAAACTGGAGAATGCATTGATAATGCAAAATGTACATAGAGGGGGCATAAACCAAACCTCTCGGAGGAAAATTGGGATAGCCTAAGTCCATCCATTACAATTTGACTAGTCTAACAAGAATTAGGAGGTTTGCTCCTTAAACATATTAGCTCACAAAACAAAGGAACTAAGAAAGAACAGTCAGCCTGAATTAAAAATAAAGGTCCTCTTTCTTACCCTGATTCTGAAATTTGGCATCCCTTTCTCGTCAAATCTTCAATAAGGATATAAACTGCTGATCACGCCCAACTATGCCTTATAAAAAGGACAATGCGGTCGTTGCAAATATAATCCGGTTTACAATTCCGGAGTCGAATCCCACAGAGAACTAAGGCTTAGTTGTATCTGTTTAGTATCACCAAGAAGATAAGATTGAAAATAAATAAACAGTTAAAAACTAACTATGCTTGAATTGTAAACAATTTGAATAAAGTTCTAAGGTAATGGTTTCCCCCATTGTTAATTTCCTTGGTTGTATATTTCTTATAGCTGTGACTTAATTGCCTCTATCAATCATGAACTCTCCAGCTACCATAAATCTCTCTCAATCAATTATGATAATTTACTAGACGCACTCTCTCAAGCTACGCTAGCTAGATTCACATTACAGTTCACTTAGATTACACTCGAGGTATCGTTATCTCTCATCCAACCTCTAAACCCTCGGTTATGACTCTCGTCTATACTCCGGGAGTGATGTTGTTCAAACAACTACCTAAATATGCACTCTCTCTCAAGAAGATACATAATAAATAGGAACGGCTAATTGAGGATCCTTTCAATTAACCACAATCAAAATGTAGTTGAACAAATAGAGATAAACAACCAATTCAAAACTATATTAATATAACAACCAAATCATCCCCAACAGGTTTCACCAAAATCTTAGATAACAAATTAGCTATTCATAATAGTACGTAAAACTACAATACTAAAAGTCATAATCAACAATGAAAAAATAGGAAGAGGAAGTAAAAACTTATTGAAGAATTCCTCGCCTTGCTCTTATTGTGTCTCTGCCTCCTTAGGTCAAATATGTGTCAAAAATATGTCCCTTCCTTGTTCTTGGACGGCCTCCTTTGTTTTATATAGGGTTTAGGGCTTAAAATCCCATGTTTTGCACATAAGTCCCTGAAATTTCCGCCTCCTGCCGCGGTTTTGCCGCGGTCGCGGTCAAACCGCGGCCAAACATGCCCTCTGATTCTTCAGTTGTCCGCGTCTGCACTCTGCCGCGGTTCTGCCGCGGTCACGGTGTTTTACCCTCTCCCGTTTGGAATTTGGAAAAACTCAAAACATGAAAGTTGTAGTCCTTTGAGTTATCGTTCCAACTATATATTATGAAGCCAAAATGGAGTTCTGAGTAAAAAGTTATGTGGATTTTACTAGACAGTATGCAATATGCCTCATCGAGTCTTCGTTTGTTCTCAACTATCAAATTTGACCCCCGAACACGATCCCGGCTTAATTACTTGAGCTTTTACTCAGACTTCAGAGCTTCAAATCACTTAAATTCATTCTATAATATCTATATAGCTCGAAATCACACCTACAAGGCATAAAACACACAATTAGTGCAAAACACTAGCGATTAAAGCGCAAACTCAACTAAAGTGCAGTAAATTAGAGTGTAATAATCGACTAAAATACGTAATTATAGCCTATCATCAACTGCCTTGGAAGATTTATAGCCTCAGCAAAGAACTGACTCTTCCTCTCAACTTCAGCTATATTAGCTAGGAGGTCTGCTGGGATGTTACCTTTTCTGAGTGTATGAACATAATGAAAATTTCCAATTAGATTCATTGCTTGAAACGCTGAGATCTCATCCTTTATATGCCAAGTTGTAGAAATTTCTCCTCTTATTATCTGGATAACAACAAGAGAATCTGACTCAATTGTCAACCTGTTGAAGCCATAATCTAAGCACCATCTAACTCAGGTTTTGATTGCTTGAGCTTCAGCTGAATTGTTTGAGCAACTTCGAAGGTAAACAGTGAAAGCCATGATCAAACGTCCGAGATGATCTCTTAACACCCCTCCACCTCCTGCATTACCTGGGTTTCCTTTGCTACAACCATCAATATTTAATTTGAATTCCCCAACACTCGGTTTATTCCATCTCATAGGAAGAATGTATAGTTGAGGCTTGATTATGTCTACCAATTGAAATATCCTCGGGAAAGAAAACATAAAAGGCAGAGAAGAAAATTCAGTAGAAAGCAAAAGTTGTATCAAAGTAGGTAATTTGACCAATAATTCTATGAATTGAACTTTTGATATCATCATATTTGTAGGTATATCTATATTTCCATATTTTCCAACAGATAATAGAGGAGAGACATTGCAATATCATGTCAGGAACTTTGTTCTATGGTTTGATGAGCCACCATCTGATGAATTTGGCCCGAATACCACCAACAAAGTTAATAGACAATCCACAAGCATCTTGAAATTATTTCCAAACTTTTAGAGACACATCACCATCATAAAATAAATGGTTTGTAGTTTCCATATTGCTATTGATGCAGCAATAATATTTTGAGGGCCTATGAACCCCAAACCTGATCAAAGAGTCATCAGTTGCAAGCTTACCATTTAATATTCTCATAACATGAAAAGATACTTTAAAAGGTAGTTTACAGTGCCAGGTCTTAGTTGTAGTAAAGGAAGAGCCTCTAGATTTTCTAAAAGTTTTTCATGCTGATTTACTAGAAAAAGATCCAGTGGGGTTTGCGAGCCAAATAGGAAGATCTTTCTCTTCAGGAGAAATCTTGATAGATTGAATATGAGAAACCAAATTTGGAGGGAGAGTATCACGGAGTTTATCCAGCTTTCATTGGTTGTGCGCAATAAAATCAACCATTTTTATCTTCTAGGACTTGTTTCCCTGTTGAACTAAATTAGCAAGGGTTCCTTTATTGGTCCAGTTATCCCACCAAAAGGAAAGGTTACCTTTTCCTACATTCCATAATATATGTGCTTCATAGTCTTTCTTGATATCCATTAGCCTTCTCCAAGAGTTTGACTGAGTATAACTCTTTTTTCTAGCAACTGGATGATATCTTTTGCAGTATTTAGATTCCAGGAAGAGGGTGAGAAGAGACTTTTGAGTTTTGAAATTCCACCAGGATTTAGCAGCAAAAGAAATGCAAATGTCATGCAATGATCTAAAACATACCCCTCCCTCTATCTTTGGATAACATAAATTCTGCCAGAAAAACCAATGATAACTTCTCTTGCTCTCTATTGTACCCCAGAAAAAACTAGCAAGAGATTTTTGAATATGATCAAGGGTAGTTTTTGGTGGATACACAATAGCTATGATATGTAAAGGAATAGAATGCAATACAGGCCTGATAAGGACTGCTCTACCCCCAAAAGAGAGAATTTTTCCTTTCCAACCTTGTGTTTTATTTGCTATTTTGGCCACCATATTTCCAAAGTAGCAAATTTTCTTTCTCCCGGGGTAAATAGGGCACCCCAAATAAGTAAAAGGGAACTGGGAATGGGAAAAACCAGTGATACTTTTGATGTCTTCAATTACAGTTGAAGTTGAAGGAGTTTTAGAAGATACCAGGAATGTAGATTTTCTTTTATTCACCATTTGTCCTGAGGCTTGTTCATAGTTCTCCTACTTTTTCATCATCATGGCAATAGATAACAAGTCACCAGAGGAGAAGAGGATGGTGTCATCAACATATGTGAGGTGAGTGATTAAAGGACACACCTCGATTCATAGAAAAATTAATAAAATTATCATGAACTAGCTGGTCCATCATGTAAGACAGCAATTCTGTCCCAATGACAAAAAGTGAGGGTGACAGTGAGTCTCCTTGCTTAAGGCCCCTAGAGGATTTGAAAAACTCATGTCTCACTCTATTGACATTGATGGAGTAAGCTCTTTATTTCTATCAGTTTCATCCAACAAGATATGGATCAGTAAAAAGATATTAGTCCGTAGGTATATTTTGTTCACAACTAGCTACTAATTGAATTACTTACCTTTCTTGTAAAACTGCTATGGTTGTTCTATTGGTGTGATGGTTGCTATCCGAAGATATTTGTATGATCATAAAAGAATATTCAAATACTAATAGAGGAAAACGGTACAACAAAATTTTAAAAGCTGATAATTTACAGACGAAATTTGTACATTGATTTCTTACTCTTGCCAAGGGAAAATGCCACCACTAGTTCCATTCGTGAAACAGCAATGCATTGTTGTGTGCACTGATACATTATCTCTTTTGCGAATTTTCAAAATGGGACCTTCATTTTGTTGGTTTTCGCTTATTGTCAATAGCGTCAAAACGTAGTAATAGTAATCTTTAATTAATTGTTCAAATCAAGGCGATATTTTCTCCGCAGTTGTGTATTTCAATTGGTAAAACGTTTAGACAAACATTTGAAACTTGACCCAGTGAAAGTAGTGTGTAGGTCATAATTAAAGGCTTAAATATATTGCACTTCTTCAACTCTTGTACTATGGTATTTGACGTTTATGAACCACGCCATCTTGGCACATGAGGATTTAAGAAATTTAAAAGGTAGCAAGTACCATGAGATTGTACATTTCTAACAAGTTCTATTTTATAAAGGCAAAATACCTTAAAACTCTCCTAAATTGACACGAATTATTAGTTACAGTCTTAAACTATTCGTGATCTTCTTGATAATCAAATAGTTCAAGAAGATGGAGATCAACTACATCCCTAGGAGATCTGCATCATACTACATTCGAAAAATACACGGTTTCAGCCCTCGAATCAGGAGATAATAAAAAAAAAAGAATCAAGGGAGAAACAAAATTGTACTCACAATTGATAAGTAAAAATATTTTTCTCTTATTTTGTGATTTTAGTTTAGTTTTCATATGTTAAAAAATAGTTGCAAACAGTAATTAAACTACGAATAGTTTAAGGTTGTAACTAATAATCCGTGTCAAGTTTAGGGGGGTTTTAAGATATTTTGCCTTTTATAAACTATATATGGAAGAAATGGGGGCTACCCGATTTCACTATTTGATCGAAACAAGGGCGTTGCATCGAAGAGCTAAGGCATCGATTTCGATATTGAAGTCTCTTTCGAGATCGAGGTTGGTATCATCGAAACCAGGGGAGATAGACTTCGAGTGATATCGGGGATAGATTTGTAACGGAAAGAGCAAGATATCCATGATTGGTCGAGGATCGCGGCATGAATCTCGGGACCGATAGAACCGCTGACGGTTATTGATACTAATCATGGATCTTACTTCCGATATTAGAGTTATACCTTATTTAGGATTTCTCTACTATATAAAGAGGAATCCTATTCATTTGTAAAGGGAGACTGACTAAGAAATAACAATACACCGCTCTTTTACTTGCTTATAACTTACAATTATTGTTCTTAACACTTAGTCTTGAGCATGTTCCAACCGAGGATAATAGCTTGCAACTACACTGGTTTGATTCATCTAAATCATTTAATTCATTTATTTATCTAGTCATTTATCAATTGGTGTTGAATCAGAT
Organism: Nicotiana glauca; assembly: GCA_026770625.1. Lineage (NCBI taxonomy): Eukaryota > Viridiplantae > Streptophyta > Magnoliopsida > Solanales > Solanaceae > Nicotiana > Nicotiana glauca. The sequence continues at coordinate 52,473 of MU756759.1, forward strand.
CACGTATCCTTATAACCACATTACAAGTTTAATTGTTACTCGTATTTCGAGGTAAATATTTTGGCGCCCACCATGGGGCTAAGGATAATAGTGATTGTTCAGAGCTAATTCTGGTATAACACATTATTTTACACTTGTTTCTTGTCAAGAATTTTGTTTTCAGGTTGAATTATGTCAAACTCGCAAAATACATCTACACACGGCGACAACGGTCTCGGACTCCATGGAGAAAACGAGAATGTTATCTCCCCAAGAGTTAAGGTGCCACAGGCTAACCTTGGAAAAACATCATCCATCAACCCAATTGATGTCAGTTCTCATGTTGCTTTGAATTCGAATTTAGGCGTAGACCCCGAAGGAAGCGTATGCATAGAGGGTCGAACTGGCGGTCGAGGTACACGGGGCAGAGGAGACAAAGGAGTTAGTCTCCAAGTAATATTTGAAATGCTACAAGCCCAACAAAACGCCATTGCCCAGTTGCAAAATTAGCACGAGGCACCAAATAGGGTCGAACAAGAGATTACTCGCAGTACCGAGCCGGTGCCTGAAAGATCGGACGATAATACTTCGAAAACTGATCCTATCATATGAGGATGCTCGAGGAGCTTACTAAGAGAATAAAGTAAGGAGGAAAGAAAATCGAGGCCAGCGACAAGTGGGTGGAAACTTAAGACTCCTGAGTCGATCAAATAACGGGGGCACCGCCAATCTTAAAAGGAATGGATTCCAAAAAGTTCGTACAAAAACTGTTCCCCCTGAGTGCGGCTCAGAAGCCCATCCCAAAGAAGTTCCATATGCCTGATAAACTTAAATACAACGGAACCTCTAACCCAAATGAGCACATTACTTCTTGCACATGCGCCATAAAGGGAAACAACTTGGAAGATGATGAAATCGAGTCTGCACTGCTGAAGAAATTTGGGGAGACTCTATCTAAGGGTGCCTTAATATGGTATCATAAATTACCCCCTAATTCTATTGATTTGTTTGCTATGCTTGCAGATTCTTTTGTAAAGACAGACGCTGGAGCCATTAAAATTGCAACAAGGAAGTCGGGCCATTTCAAGGTAAGGTAGAAAAATAATGAGATGCTCAGAGAATTCGTATCTCGGTTCCAAGCGGAGAGAATGGATCTGCCTCTGGTCACCGATGACTAGGCTGTTCAAGCTTTCACTCAAGGTCTCAACACTCGAAGTTCCATAGTTTCACAACAGTTGAAGCAAAGTTTAATTGAGTACCCGACTGTCACTTGGGCCGATGTGGTCCTCTCATTGCTCTAACACCCACTCTGGATATGGACTGAACTATCTCACGACGTTCGGAACCAGCCCACGTACCACTTTAATGGGCGAACAGCCCAACCCTTGGAACATACTACAACCCCAAGTGGAGAAGAGCCAACATTGAGGTGCCGAACCGTCCCGTAGATGTGAGCTCTTGGGAAAGATCAGCCTGTTATCCCTAGAGTAACTTTTATCCGTTGAGCGACAGCCCTTCCACTCAGCACCGTCGGATCACTAAGGCTGACTTTCGTCCCTGCTCGATGGGTGGGTCTTGCAGTCAAGCTCCCTTCTGCCTTTGCACTCGAGGGACAGACATAATCGGAATTAGTAGAAGATTAGGGTCAAGGATGATCAATTAGGGCTCCTTTGGGGTCTGTTTATCCTACAGGTCCATGGATATGATCAAAAGGGATATCGATCGAGGGTCGTGGTCGAATAGAAATTGATATCAACTATACAACGGAGACCATAGAGACATCGATCCGGGAAAAATTTCGCACGAAATGAGAGGATTAATGATCGAGGTCCAAATTCACGGGGGCTTGATGCCGAGGAAGATCGCCTCAAGTATCAAGAATCCAAATAAAGGTACGACCCTATTCCAATCCTTTCTATCTTTTCGACTAACATGTGCAAGCTATCGACAAGGATCAGCACGAAGCTTTGGATCTTAAAGCACATGTTGCACTGTTTTTCCCTTAGATCGACATTTGTCCCAAATGGGTTTTTTCGGCGAGGTTTTTAAAAAGACAACCATTATTCGTGCTAACTTAAAGAAATTAAACAATATCCGAGGTTCCCTACAATAAACCTCGAGTACTGGGGGCATTACCCTTGAACGTCTACTTTGTTGCAAGGAAATCACTTCGTGACAGAGGAGTCTCGATAGGAAAATGTTATAAGGGTCAAACAATTAGATGAACCGTGCCCGTATAGGTTACTCGGACCCTAACATCAAACATGCATTCATGTATAATCATCTATTGAGAGAATTGTTTTTTCCTTGCCGACATCACCTGCCTTTAGAAAAATTTCCTATTTTATACACTTGATCTATTGTGTAAATAGGCTTAAGGGCCGACCATGACAAAAATTTGAACCACTAACCCCATCGAGGACTGCCGTCCGAAAAATGAATAAAATCGAACTACTAACATTTTGAGACCGTAAGACCTTAAAGGCGATCCTCGATTTTACAGGCCACGGCCACCCCAATCGAGGACTGAAACTTTGGGCAAGCTCGAAGTGAAACGGAACATAAGCCCAAAGGGCAATTTCCAAACAAAATAGGCTATGGCCAAATTAACACAGATCGAAGATGCCCGAAATTCGTATTAAATACAAAATCCAAAGGGCTATCTTAACCCGAGCTCGAGAAAATCCTCACTCGATCATAAAAGCCCAAGGGCTATCTTAACCCGAGTTCGAGCAAACTATTACTCGGGGACTAACTATAACGCCTAATGGCTAAGTTTACTTCGAGTTCGAGCAAATCCTCACTCGATCATAAAAGACCATGGCTATCTTAGCTCGAGTTTGAGCAAACTCTCACTCGGGGACTATCTATAAAGCCTAAGGGCTAACTTTACTTCGAGTTCGAGCAAATCCTCACTCGATCATAAAAGCCCAAGGGCTATCTTAACTTGAGTTCGAGCAAACTCCTACTCGGGGACTATTTATAAAGCCTAAGGGCTAACTTTACTTCGAGATCGAGCAAATCCTCACTCGATCAATAAAGCCCAACAGCTACCTTAACCTCAGTTTGAGCAAACTCTCACTTGGGGACTATCTACAAAGCCTAAGGGCTAACTTTACTTTGAGTTCGAGCAAATCCTCACTCGATCATAAAAGCCCAAGGGCTATCTTAACCCGAGTTCAAACAAACTCTCACTCGGGGACTATCTATAAAACCTAAGGGCTAACTTTACTTCGAGTTCTAGCAAATCATCACTCTATCATAAAAGCCCAAGGGCTATCTTAAACTAAGTTTGAGCAAACTCTCACTCGGGGACGATATATAAAGCCTAAGGGCTAAATTTAGTTCTAGTTCAAACAAATCCTCACTCGACTGTTAAGACTAAGAGCTACTCAAACTCTAGTTCAAATGGTCATTCGGGTTCTATCGATCTCGATCGAAAGAACAAAGCCCCGAGTATGGATTTCTTCAACGGTCTCCCTCTGAGACCGACACTTGGTGTACCCTTTAGCCCGAACCTGAGCGGTTTCCTTTTGCGGAATAATTTTAGATGTTTTAGCCATTTTGTTTTCGTGATCAAAGAAAAATGAAGGTTGGTATATTTGATATTTCGGGAAGAACAAGCAAAGAAACTCGTAAACTCAATTCGTTTCTTGTCATTACACTCCAAAAAACGAGGGGACGATCTATATACGATAGAAATCGGGGCTACCCGATTTCACTATTTGATTGAAACAAGGTCGTTGCATCGAAGAGCTAAGGCATCAAGTTCGAGATCAAAGTCTCTTTCAAGATCGAGGTTGGTATCATCGAAGCCAGGGGAGATAGACTTCGAGTGATATCAGGGATAGATTACTAACGGAAAGAGCAAGATATCCGTGATTGGTCGTGGATCGCGGCATGAATCTCGGGACCGATAGAACCGCTGACGGTTATTGATACTAATCATGGATCTTACTTTCGAAATTAGAGTTATACCTTATTTAGGATTTCTTTACTGTATAAAGAGGAATCTTATTCATTTGTAAAGGGAGACTGACTAAGAAGTAACATTACACTACTCTTTTAGTTGCTTATAACTTACTATTATTGTTCTTAATGCTTGGTCTCGAGCCTGTTCCAATCGAGGACGATAGCTTGCAACTACACTAGTTTGATTCATCTCATTTAATTCATTTATTATTTAGTCATTTATCTATTGGTGTTGAATCACGTATCCTTATAACCACATTACAAGTTTATTGTTACTCGTATTTTGAGGTTAACATAAACGCTTGTCATATTTCTAATTTTGCGAACACTATGAATAAAATCGGCATGAAAAAGGAACTAGGGGTATTCGTCGGTCGGTACAATACGACATTTAGACATTTCGGTTTGGTATTTTTAGTATTCAGTTTCTTAAAATGCTATACCAATACCGTACTTAATTAAATTCGGTATGGTTCGATTTTTCTCCTTTCAATTTCGGTTTGGTATTTTTAGTATTCAGTTTCGTAAAATGCTATACCAATACCGTACTTAATTAAATTCGGTATGGTTCGGCTTTTCTCCTTTCAATTTCGGTTTATTCAGTTCGGTAACTTCAGTATATTCTGTCTGAATACTAACTAGTGCTAGAGTCATAGACTGTAATAATCTTAATTAAATACTCAAAAATACAAAACGAAAAGCATGTGTTTGACAAAAAAATTTGTCCAATACTAGCAAATATCAACCTAGAGGGAGAAAACTCTATATAAGGGAATAAATTTGATCATTAGAAATGTCTTGTTAATTGCTTAGAGTAATCGATGAACTTAGAGAATAAAGGAAAGTAAAATTTTAGATTTTGTTATAATTATATTATAACTAATAATATGTGTATTGTGTAATATAACATATTTCGGTACGGTATATTTTGGTATTTCATTTTAAAACACTAAATACCATACCTAATACCAATATTTTATAAAACTTAAATCAAATACCATATCGAATAGCAAAATATCAAATACCAAATAATAAAATTTTTGGTTTCGATACGATAATTCGGAATATACCAAATTATGCACAGTCCTAGAAGGAACAACACAAGCAAGAAAAATAATTGACAATCAAAATGATAAAGAAAAAGGAATAATAAAATAATTCCTAGTTTCAAGCTTGATCCATTCACGTGTCCAACGAAGATAGATTAGTATAAGGGTCCCGCGATCAGTCACTTCGAATCGAGAAGGCTAAAGACCAGATACGCAGCAAACTTCGTTCAACATACAGACATGTTTCCATAATTTTTCAAATCAATCAATGATACAAAGTTTCACTGTCACAACGCATGTGAGATGATCCGACTTACAGAACTGCAATTCTTGAGAATCCTTATGCGCCTTTTCAATAGTCACATAATAGCTTCTAAGTGAAATAACAGAAGACACAACATAGATTAGTATCTACTTTGAAATCTTGGTTTGAAGTGCAAATCAAACACTTTATTTTCTTTTCACTTAAGCCCTAGGTCGTCAGTGAAAATTAAATTTGCCTTCGGTTCAGCTAATATACTTTAATAATTTCAACTACAATTACTACTACAACAATAACAACAACAGTAGGGTCTGGGAAAGATAAAATGTATACAGTCTTACCTCTGACCTGGACGGCAATGAAAGAAGAAGCACTAATAACAAGCTCCAATAGTTTCAACTAAATGATTTTTGATTATTAATAGACAAAATTTAATTCAATTAAATGATTTTTGATTATTAATAGATAAAATTTAATTCAGAGACGAAAAACATGGCTGAAATTGGTTGAGCGTCATTGAAAATTCACAAGAATAATTGGTGCAGAAAAATGTACTTATAATTTAAAGAAGTGGCTTAAAAAGTCAACTTGTCAATTGACGTAATTCGTGGGAGACCGAAATTTGACTAATTGTTTTTTAGACACAAAATACGTTTTTAATATTTAAAAAAAAAATTACAAAAATAGTACTTCGTAGTATTATACTATGAATTGGGTTAACGGAAATTTTGCCGTTAAAACAATTCGCAGTATAATACTGCAAAATATTTTTTTTTTATTATTATTATTTTTACCTATTTCACAGTATGGTACTGCGAAGTACCAGTAATTCGCGGTACTATACTGCGAATTGCCTTAATTAAATAAGGCTCTTCTTCTTCCATCGTCCCCGACATTCCAGCCCTCCCCCCCCCACTAAAAAACAAAGTGAAGTGTTTTCTGGTCCCCTACCCCCCCGTATTATTTAAAAAAAAAAAAATTCGGGCTCACCCGTCCCATAAAGAGCAAGGTGTGTAGGTCCCACATACAAAAAAAGTTTTGGATACCGTGTTTCGGGTGCAAAAATTCAATTTCAACAATATTCAAAAAATTCACATCGAGGTATTTCAATTTAGTTTATGCCGAAACTCGTATAGTCATGCATATTAGTATTGTTTAGTATGTTTCCATGTGAATTTATGTTATGTTTGTATTTAATTTTGTATTTTTTATATACCCGGATTGATTTATTTGATACCCAAATTTATGTTATGTTTGTGATAAAAAATGCTACTGGATTGTTTGTGTTATATTTGATTTATATACCCGAATTTATGTTATGTTTCTAACCAAAAATGCTTAAAATTTGATAAATAATTTGTATTCTTATATAATTTGTATTAAAATTTGATAAATAATTTGTATTGTTAAATAATATTATTTATTTTGTTGATTTGTATTGTTAATGTTATGTTCATATTGTAGAGCCTTATAGCGTAGTAAAATATAGTGTCTTTTAGCGAAGTAAAATATNATTAGTATTGTTTAGTATGTTTCCATGTGAATTTATGTTATATTTGTGTTTAATTATGTATCTTTTATATACCCGGATTGATTTATTTGATACCCGAATTTATGTTATGTTTGTGACCAAAAATGCTACTGGATTGTTTGTGTTATATTTGATTTATATACCCGAATTTATGTAATGTTTGTGACCAAAAATGCTTAAAATTTGATAAATAATGTGTATTCTTATATAATTTGTATTAAAATTTGATAAATAATTTGTATTGTTAAATAATATTATTTATTTTGTTTATTTGTATTGTTAATGTTATGTTCATATTGTAGAGCCTTATAGCGTAGTAAAATATAGTGTCTTTTAGCGAAATAAAATATAGAGCCTTTTAGCGTAGTAAAATGTAGATTCTTTTAGCGTAGAGTCTCAGTAGCTAACAAAATTCTAAAAATGTTGAAATTGAGACGCATAATAATTAAGGATTATTCGTTGGTACCGGGCCTCAAAAATCAAGCCTGGAACCCATACATAACTATTATCTCCAATTCAAAATTTTATAATTTAATTTATTAAGTTAACAAAATTCTAAATATATTGAAATTGAGACGCATAATAATTAAGGATTATTCGGTGGTACCGGACCTCAAAAATCAAGCCTGGAACCCATACATAACTATTATCTCTAATTACAAAAATTTATAATTTAATTTATTAAGTTAACAAAATTCTAAAAATATTAAAATTGAGAAGCATAATAATTAAGGATTATTCGGTGGTACTGGGCCTCAAAAATCAATCCTAGAACCCATACATAACTATTATCTCCAATTACAAAAATTTATAATTTAATTTATTAATTTAACAAAATTCTAAAAATGTTGATATTGAGACGCATAATAATTAAGGATTATTCGGTGGTACCAGACCTCAAAAATCAAGCCCGGAACCCATACATAACTATTATCTCCAATTCAAAATTTTATAATTTAATTTATTAAGTTAACAAAATTTAAAAAATATTGAAATTGAGACACATAATAATTAAGGATTATTCGGTGGTACCGGGCCTCAAAAATCAAGCCTGGAACCAATACATAACTATTATCTCCAATTCAAAAATTTATAATTTTATTTATTAAGTTAACAAAATTTTAAAAATGTTGAAATTGAGACGCATAATAATTAAGGATTATTCGGTGGTACCAGACCTCAAAAATCAAGCCTGGAATCCATACATAACTATTATCTCCAATTCAAAAATTTATAATTTTATTTATTAAGTTAACAAAATTCTAAAAATGTTAAAATTGAGACGCATAATAATTAAGGATTATTCGGTGGTACCGGGCCTCAAAAATCAAGCCTGGAACTCATACATAACTATTATCTCCAATTCAAAAATCATATTTAATTATTTAATTTATTACACTAACGCAAACAATTAATTTTGTTTAAATTATAGTAGACGACATGGCGTTTCCTCCGCATGCGCATCCTGGACATGCCGAGGATCAGCTACTAGTGCTGCAGGGCGACCATAGGTCCTCCTATGTTTGGGAGGGACAGCTATCGATGCAGGCTCTCCGCCCTAGGAGGCCTGATGATTTGTGGGAGTTTATTGCGGAGCATCTTTTCCATCAGTGCATAGCAGTGAGCCTCCAGATTATGGGATTATATACCATTTTTGAGCTTGGACGGATGCAGCTTGATTGGTCGCTCATCACGGCCTTGGTAGAGCGGTGGCGATCGGAGACGCATACATTTTACTTGCCCACTGGAGAGGCCACTATCACGCTGCATGATGTCCAGGTTTTATACGGACTGCGCGTAGAGGGATGCGCCTTCGCACTGCCCCTCCACTGGAGAGGGATGACACGTGCACAGTTGGCGGACATGATGGGGCAGTTGGCTGGTTCGAGACCACAGGGTGACCGGGGTGGCAGTCGCGTGGCTTTGTCATTCATTAGAGATCAGATGGCGAATTTGCACCCAGATATTACCCACGAGACAGAGCATCTTTGGATTCAGAGGTACACTCGTTTGGCGTTGCTCCTGCTTTTCGGGTGTGTCTTGTTCCCGGATACTTCGGGGAGTAAAGTGAATATGCGCTTTCTCTATTGTCTTGAGCAGTTGGATGAGCTACCCCAGTGCAGCTGGGGTGCTACTGTTCTGGCGTATCTGTATAGGAGCATGTGCCGGGCGAGCATAGGTCCAACGGTTGATATATGTGGTTTTCTGCCCCTCCTACAGGTGCAAAAAATTTCGGAATACATTGTTCGTTACCACAAATTCTATATCGTGAAATGACTCATAAATTTACATCAACATTTTATCTTAGGTTTGGGCCTGGCAGCGGATCATGCCGTTGCAGCCACCTCTACCACTACTCCCGTTCGGTGAGGATTATTCGCTTCTCCCTCTAGCTATCAGGTGGATTCTCCGGCGTGGGAACTACAGAGTGACGGATGCTCATCATAATCTCCCCCTTCTTAGGGATGTGTTAGATATGTTGGTGGACGGACAGGTAAATATGTACCTACAATTGGTTGTTTTAAATTGAGTTGTGTTTTGCGTACTCATTTTATGTTACTATTGGTAGTTCATCTGGACGCCATACAACATCGAGTTGCTTGGTCAGCTACCCGCTTGTTGCTCAGTCGACCGGCTGATTTGGAGCACCTCTGTCCCGTTGATCTTCTGGGATTACGTTGAGTATCATGCCACGGAGCGTGTGCTTCGACAGTTTGGCCGTCCTCAGCCTATACCGAGGGAGCCTGGATGGGAGCCTACACATTATCAGCGGGACGACCGTTCGAACATGGACCGACAGTATATTAGATGGCTACAGCAGTAGATAGCTTATTGGGAGGACCGAGCTGAGCGCATTCCGCTACCACCTACAGTTTCCAGGAGGCCTCTATTCATCTGTATGCTGGGTGGTACCGCCGTTATACTCGAATGATGATCGGGAACCCCGTTCATGTACTTGGCAAGCGCTACAGACCGTACGTCGGGAGGCACGAGGCACTGGTATGTTTTTGTGACTTATTAATATCTTATAATTGTGATATAGCGTTATTTAATTACTATTTTAAATGTTTCACAGGCTATTGGGCTTCATCGCATCTACAACATATTACAGACATGTATTACAAAAAATAATACCAAAATAAAGGACTAGGGGTATGCTTGATAGTTGGGTACATTAGATGAACTTGCACCAGGATTACCACCGGCACGCCCACCACCTGAAGGACATTTACGACATTCATGTCCAGTTTGAGAGCATATGCCACATTTACGCGCATAAACGGACTCACCAACATCCATTTGGTTTAGTATACGCGTTCTCTTTTGCACTTTTAGCTTGCGCAAATAATCCTTGTTACATACCAACTTAAAAGGTTTCGGCAGCCAATAATGCTCAGCACCTAATGGATGCAACTTCCCACTATACGTGTCTACGTATGTTGCAACACTGTATTGCCTATCAATATAGTTTGTTGCCCCATATCCAACTTGTTGAAAGCACTTCAACGCATGTGCACGCGACATATGGTAGATGGTCCATTTCCCACGTGAACATAACCTTCTATTTTCATTCACCGTCTGTAGATTATTCCCACGGTGTCTGTTGATAATGGTCTTAACTTCAAAAATACCCCGTTCATGATCATACTGAAGAAATGAATGTCACTGTGCTCGCCTCCTGTACCTTTCAAATCTTGTCATGGGTATTGGCATAAATTCAATACCCTGTCCATCAATGCTGATACAGCTGCATGCCTTTCAACAAACCTCTTTGCACTCTGTTTGAATGTCATGCGGACTATGGCAGTGACAGGCAGTCTACGGGCAGACTTTAACAAGCCGTTGAATGACTCCGACACGTTTGTAGTAAGGGCTCCCCATCGTCTGCCGCCATCAGCATGCAATGTCCACATTTGAAGGTCATGTTGCATCAACCAAGCATAGACTCGTAGTTCTATCTGCCGGATCGCTTACATGTGCCTCGTGAATTTGCACTACTGGTGCTCAGTTGCAGCCATCCACATTAAGTCATGCAACGCCTTCTCAGGAAATTTTTTCTAAAAATTGGCCTTCAGATGCCTCACACAGTAACGGTGGTATGCATATGGTTCATTTCATTCAGCCAAGTGACGTACAGAACTTAAAATACCACCATGTCGATCAGATATTAGACAAATACCTGAACGCTGTTTGACAACGTGCTGCTTCAAGTGATTCAAGAACTGCGTCCACGTCTCTTCACTTTAGTTGGTACAAATGGAAAAGGCTAGTTTAAATATTTGTCCGTTGGCATCTACTGCAACTGCAATCAAAAGCTTAATATCATACTTTCTATAGACATGAGTACCGTCTATAGAAATTACAGGACGACAATGCACAAAACTATCAATTGCTGGTTTAAATGACCAAAATACATAGTTGAATATATATTCCGGTCTGTCCGAACTTCGCTCACGCCTCCATTCAACAACAGTCCCGGGGTTAAACTGTTGCAGTGCAGCCATGTACCTGAGCAGATTTGAAAAAGACTTATCCCAGTCACCATAAATAAGTTCAAATGCACGTTTGCAACCGAGTTATGCCTTTCTTTTGGTTATAGTACAACCATACTCCTGGTGGACGACTGTAATACACTCTTTAATCTTGAACCTAATGGACACTTCCAAAAATGGAACCAAGACAAGGGAAATCAAGTCGACATCCAAGTTGAAGTGATTCTCATTGAATGTGTCCATTTCACATCTGTGCTCGCTAATAAATTTACCCACTTTCCACAAACCTGATTTCTTCTTTATGGCACACAGCATCCAGTGACAACCCGTAAACCACCTACGACATACAACCTTGTATTTTTCCGTAGTTGACTCACTTACCGTCATCTCACGATACTCCCTTATACTGTAGATTTTTACAACCCTAACTAGGTGAGTTTTATCGGGGAAATATATGCCCTTTGTAAGAACAGCTGGTCTAGATTCATCCCACATCACTGACCGAAATTCATCATCATCCCTTGTGAGGGCATCGACGTTAGGCATGCTTGGAAAATTATCAAGGTAGGGAATATTTCGCTCATGAAATAGCACGTGGGACTCGTACACTCTTGGTCTAGTGGGAGGTGGAAGAACTTGCTCCCTGGTCAGCTCATGTTCAACATTCACTTCCTCCCCCTCATCATCACCCTCATCATGGAAGGGTGTGTCATCCCCAAACTCATCTGCATTGTTGTCATAATCACTATCATCCTCCTGACTCTGCGCATCTGCCAAATCACGATAAAAACGTCGTCTAGGGGCAACTGTGTGAGGCCAGGAGCTTCAAGAAGCTCGTTTTCACTGCACAAAAAGAATAAAAACATAAGTTACCCAATACTCAGGAAAAATACTTTAGATATCGCTATATCACTTTGCTTACAAATCGTATTGTCTTGACGTTTCATGATGGATATTTTCATGTTGGTGATAACTCCCAGATGGACCACCGTGATCCATTACTCCAAACCTACGCATATTCCAACTAGAGGTGGGGTCATAACTTGTAAAATTCAAATCTGGACGGTACCCCTATAAAAAATATGAGTGTTAATACAAATCCAATTAAAACATGGAAAAAAAATCGCTAAAACGTTGTAAAATTGAAGTTTACTAGTCGTCTTGTTGATTATATAAAGTGGAAACATTATTTTCTGGCTGCTCATTCGCTTGTCGTGACAAGTTTAAATCAAGGCAAGCTTTTTCATCTGCAATCTGTCCGGCAAAAGCTGCTCCAGAATAACCACCCGATAACTGGGGGTTATCCCTGCTATGCACGCCCTCATTACTAGGAAGGTCCTCCACCTTCACGTACATTTTCAATAATTTTATTATAATAAATTCCATGTATTCGTCCGGAATTCGCAAAAAATCTCTAAGAGTTTCATCATCCTCGATGTTAAACTCAGAATAATAAGCAAACCCCTGCGGAGTCACTGAATAAGAAAATCTACTGGTTACTTTAAGGCTAACCGAATGCCCCCGCTCACTCATTTTTTTACATAACAACGATACCAATGTATCGTACTCCATAGTAAGCGGCAATTTAACATGACGCTGTGGAGGTGAGTTATACCTCACAGAGTTATTTTTTCCACCACAACCTCACCCCCAATACAGTGAAACCCTTATTTTTGGCACTTCAGACATTGTAAAAAATTGATTGATAAGGAGAAGAGAGAATAATGAACGTATGTTTGAAGTTTAAGTGTTGAATGAATTTTTATAAAATTGAAACGTCTATAAATAAGGCAAGTCCGAGCTTGGGGTGTACAATTTTTCAAACTAATTCGCAGTATTATACTGCATTTTATGTATTTGAATTGTTGTAATGTCATTTAATTATTGGTGGGGCCTAAAATCAGTCTAATTCGCAGTATCCCAAATTCGCAGTATAATACTGCGAAATGCTATTTGAAAAATGAGCTGGGCCCATCTCAAGCAATTCGCAGTATTATACTGCAAAATATTAAAAAAGTAATTTTTTTTATGCAATTCGCAGTATAATACTGCGAAATGCTATTTGAAAAATGAGCTGGGCCCATCTCAAGCAATTCGCAGTATTATACTGCGAATTGCATAAAAAAAATTACTTTTTTAATATTTTGCAGTATAATACTGCGAATTGCTTTAACGGCTAAATTTCCGTTAATGCAATTCGTAATATTATACTGCGAATTACCAATTAATATAACTTTTTTTAAAAAAATATTAAAAAAGTACTTTTTGTACAAAAAAAATCATTAATTAAATTTCGGACTCTAATTCGTGGGGGCTTAAGGAGTGGTAATCAATTAATTGTGAAAGAAGAAAACCAAAAGATTCTTCCAGACGCTTTATTATTTTTGCCATTATATAAAGGATTCGTGTGACAAAGGTTTACTTTGCTTTTTACGTAGCAGGCCATTACAGTATTTGTTTCATCAACAATTAAAGAATGCTTCAAATCATAATCGCTTATCTAAAAGGGAAAGGAACAATCTGCATACAAGTAATTGGTAAAGTGTAAACCAACCAAATAAGGAAATGACAAACCGTGGCCAAATCAAAACCCACAAATTTACAAAGCTTTTGCTAACATACACAAGGCATTTACAATTTTCGACTTTTCCTTTTCTTTTTTTTTTAGGTAAATTTCTTTTCTATTTCGTCCATAATTTGTGCTTTGTTGGACTGGTATGATACAAAAAAAGAAAGAAACAAACAAAAGAGGAATATGTAGGGACAGTTCAGACTGACACACCAGAGGTTCTTGCGACTGCTGTTGCAGCGGCGTTACCGGATCTTGGTTGCCGTAGAAAATCAATTAGTGTCTCCGCCTGTCCGCAATTATACACATTAAAATACGACAAAAACGCAAGACATACAAGTACTTTACAATAAAATATACGTTACCCCTACTTAAGCAAATAAATCAAATTATTTATACACTCACCTATCCCACTTACTTCATCTCTATATCATTGTATGTATTACTTTTTATGTTTTGTCTTCTCTTTATTCCTTCTTTAATCATTAGGTAACAGGTAGAAGTTACACTTTTGTGTAAAAAGGAAAGAGTCAGCTTCATATTAAATATGTTACAGATAAAAATAGAAGTATATATGAATCCGTCCTTGCTTACTAAACGTGTGAACAATGAGGACCAAGTCTTAACACTGCCTTAAATAAGACTATAATTTGAACTTTATATACTCTTAATCGAAACTAAGAATATTTAGAAAGAGCATCTAATCAATGTACGAATTTTACCCAAAATTTTGTTCCCTAAAGAGTTATAGCTATGGGCAAACACATTGTTAAAGCAGCTTTCTATGTATAACTAAGCTAACTTAATCAAATAGTTTAACCATTAATGAACTAATTACATCATTAATATCTCATGACAATATTAATGAGTGGATAAGAACATTCAAATGCAATCGGTTAACATTTAACTACCACTTGTATCTTATAATTTTAAACTAGTTATGGTCGGTATGGATTCTTGATATTCGTTTCTGATATGGTCGAATTAAAAAAACAAACAGAAAATAGACTATTTTATCTGCTTTTTTCTAAAATATTTTTTACCTTTCGTTTAGCGCGACTGGTACCGGACTGCGACAAAGCGACCAAAGGAGGAATGGCTCCTTCGCGAGCCACCATAGTACGATACGCCACGCTGTCCTCACACAGCTGTAACAGTATCGCAGCAGCAATTTCCTTTTGCCGTTGTGTTCCAACCTCCACGATCTCCACCAGCACCGGAATTCCACCTTCCTCCACCAGCGCCGCCCTTGCCTTCGTCACTGATATTAATTCGCTCACTACGAACGCCGATTTATCCACCATGTTTGAACTGAAATCCGCCATTAGTTCAACCAAAGGCTTCATCACGCCAGCATGTACTGCTCTTACTTTGTTCTCCTTCACGGAACATAGAGAGTACAGAGCCGTTGACGCGTCCTTTTTGCCGCGGAAGTTTCCAGTTTCTAGAAGGTTCACTAGCGGAGGTATTGCACCTGATCTTCCGATTGCAATTTTGTTCTCTTCAACTTGCGATAACCGGAGAAGAGCGCAAGCCGCGTTCTCTCTAGCTGTAGAGTTCCCAATTTTAAGCGCTCGAACCAGCGGTTTAATTGCTCCAGATGCAGCGATGAGTTCCTTATTCTCATCGCAAAGTGATAGGTTGAGAATTGCCGTAACGCCGTTTTCCTGAAGCTGAGGATCGGAGGACGCGATAAGCGAAATCAACGGTTTGATTGCTCCGGCTCGAGCTATTTTTATACGATTTTCCGGTTTGTTCTTCGCGAGGAGTCTAATCTCCGTAGCCGCTTGCTTTTGCTCGTCGATTGAACTTGACTCGAGACCGGAGACAAGTTGCTCGATTAATTCATCGGAGTTTTCGGAAGTGCAGGACAAAAATAGCCGTCGGCTTTGCGAAGAAGCCGTTGGAAACTCGCCGGATCTATCACTGTTGCAATCGCTGAAAGCTGAGGAACTTACGGTAATACTGAGATCGGTGAAGGTTCTTCCCAAATAGGTAAAATTCGATTGAACTTCAGTCTCCATTATCGGAGATTATGTTTACAGTTTGTCTACTGTCGTCGCCGTTAAATTGTCTCCGGCGTGTGTTATATTGGAAAATGAGAGGCTTAAAACGACCGCGTTTTGGTGGTTGTAAGCGTTAAAGAGAGAAGGCTAATGTCTAATGTTTTGGTCAAATGCGGACGAAGAAGAATATAAGAGGGAGTGGATTAGGGCCCAGGAGAAAGTAGTGGTTCACCGTACCGAATCACAGTCCCTTAGCACGTTATACGCGTGCCTAGGAGGTACCCCATTCGTTACAAGTAGAACTTTTTATTTTTTTTCCTTCTCTTGTTGTCCTTTTTTCGCCTAATAAAAACAGTAATTCCTATCTGATTAAAATGGTACTCCCTCCCGTTCACAATAAGTGTCCAATTTATTTTGGTTCAAAATAAGTGTCCAATTATATAATCAAAAAAAAAATTAATTTATTTTTATAAAATAACTCCTATGTACATATCCCTAAAAATATATCTTACTCCTCACATTAAATGTTTATTAGGGATAGTTTAGTTATAGTAGGTATTTTGTATAGAATTTAGTATTTTCTTAATGGGCGTGCTAAAAGTAAATTTGACATTTATTGTTAACCGGAGGGAGTATATACTAATTAGTATATGTCTGATCAAATATCTTGACCATATTAAAGTTCCATTTATTTAAAAATTAAATAATGTCCGATTCCTACGATTAAAATGTGGTACTAATAAATATTTATCTCATGCCATTTAGAATTTAGAAGTAAATAACTTGTTTTTGCAGAAGATATTTTTAATTTCACTGCGTTACATTTCCAAGTTTAGGAATTAGGACTTACTTCATGCTACCAAATATCCATTTTGAAACATAGTGTTAAGTGATATGTTGGTATAAAGCAAGAAATAAAAATTGTTTAGCTGATATTATCTGGTTTTTGGAGATTCAATTTCATGTGTGCCTAATTACTCTCATTGAATTGAATTAATTGAAAGAAATAATTAAAGAAGAGCTTGTTTCTTGTTTTTTTATTAGGGGGTACTATCTTCATGAGCTTTTCAATTACATAATTGTATACGGGTGAAACCGAGCCCTTGAGACGTCGTGATTTCAGATGAAGTAAACGGAGCAAGAGACGTGACGACAAGGAACCAGAATCGAGGCAAGGAGCCCCTCGAGCCGAGTTCCGGGGCAAAACGTACGCCCTCGGGAATATCGGGGCCATGACCCCGTGTCTAATTCAAATACCAAAGGCCTCGAAGAGCACTATCAGGTAATCGAGCACGACAAAAAAAAAGATCGTGATAGCTGTGACTAGCTGTTACAAATCAAAATTAAAGCAATTTGAGAAAGTGTTTAGAACGAGCTCTACGAGAGAGAAGACTGGAACCTTCCATTCAACTAAGAGGAAATCTGATTAATGAGTCTTCTAACCAAAATGAAAATGTTGAAACTAGCTATTATACTTAATACAAAATTGAAGGATATCTTTACAAAGTGACTATATTTGCAAGAATAAATAATGCTACTGAAGAAGTCTTCAATGTGGGTCAGATTTGATGTATTGGGCTGAGTCGTGTATTTGGGCCTCTGTACAAAGAACCTGGGCTTCAAACCCCCTGTCCCACGAGCTGGAATGGGCCACCAGTCCAAGCTTGGAAAGAAAAGCAGTATGTGAAACACTTGACAAAACCTTAGTGAAAACATCAGCTAATTGAGCAACAGAAGAAATCGCATGCAAAGCAATAAGCCCAGAAGAAAGTTGCGCATGCACAAAATGGTAATCGATCTCAATATGTTTGGTGCGCTCATGAAACATCAGATTTTTAGCAATGTGGATGGCAGAGTGATTATCACAAAATACTGAAACAAGGGATAAGGAAGATATCTCAAACTCTTTGAGGAACCGAACCACCCAAACAATTTCAGCAACAACCTGACGCAAGGCCCTATACTCAGTCCCAGCTGAAGAAAGAGCAATAGCAGCCTGTTTCTTGTACTTCCAGGAGATAGGATAGCCCCTTAATAACAGTAGATAGCCACTCACAGACCTCCGGGATATGGAACAACTTGCCCAATCAAAATCACAAAATCTAACCAAATTAAAAGTAGATGAATTGTTAAAGAGCAAACCCAAATGAGAAGTACCTACTAAGTATCTCAACACATGCAGTGCAACATCAAAATGAGGAATCTTAGGCTGTGACATGAATTGGCTGAAATGTTGAACGCTAAAAGAAATATTGGGCCTACTGTGTTGGAGGAAATTAAGCTTACCAATTAACCTCTTATAGGCAGAAGGATCAGGAAGAAGCTCACTAGAATCAACAGACAACTTGGGGTGAGCATCCAAAGAAGAACTCACAGGATTAACATGTTGATGAACTCTGAAAGTAAGTCTAACAAATAGACCTGATGATGTTTAATGACCTGAAGACCCAAAAAATAATGTGCTTCACCCAAATCCTTAATCCGAAATTGAGCATCCCAAAAAGACTTCAAAGCAGTGATTTCACTCAAATCATCACCGGTTAGAAGAATGTCATCCACATAAATGGCAATAATAGTAATAGAAGTAACTGACAACTTAGTGAACACGGAATAATAATTTTTACTTGGAGTATAACCCTTAGATTGGAGAGCAGCAGAGAGCTTAGCAAACCATTGCCTTGATACTTGTCTAAGTCCATATAGGAATTTATTGAGCTTGTAAACTAAAGGCACAGAAGAGTCACTAGAAAGAACTTGCAAACCAAGAGAAACTTTCATATACACCTCCTTATCTAAATCACCATACAAAAATGCATTATTGACATCTAGTTGGAAAATAGGCCAATTGTTCTTAACATCAACAGTCAATAGACATTTAATGGTGGTAAGTTTAACAACAGGAGAAAATATTTCAGTGAAATCCACCCCCTCTTGTTGAGTGTCCCCCTATAATCAGTCTAGTTTTTGTATCTTTCCACACTCCCATCTTCCCTTTGTTTAATTTTATAGACCCATTTGGAAGAAATTGCCTTCTTACCAGGAGGTAAAGGAACAATGGTCTAGGTGTTATTAGTCTCTAAGGCCTAAAATTATTTCACCATGGCATCCTGCCAAATAGGATTGGACACTGCTTGATGGTAAAACTGAGGTTCAAGCAAGCAACTTACAGATAAAGACTAGCAATCCTTAAAAATAGAGACATTTGAGCAAACATAATCCTTAAGATAAAGTACGGGATTAGAAAGCCTAGAGGAATTTCTCAAAGGAAGAGGGAAAAAAGAAAGAACTGAAGGGACTGGAGAAGGTCGGGTTAAGGAGACAAGGGCAGAGGAAGAAGAAGCAGGAGAGGAAACAGGAGGATCAACAGAGGTAGGGGTAGGAATAAAAGGAGGAGATGGGGAAAAGAAAGAAGGAGGAGAATAAGAAGTAGAATAAGGAAAGAGAGATTCATGAAAAATGACATCTCTGGAAAAGCAAATATTATGTTTATCCAAATTCAACAATTTGTAAGCCTTCTTTGTCATGCTATATACAAGAAACACACATGAAATAGTTTTGGACTTGAATTTGTCCCTATAAGGTTTGGGCATAGTAGCAAAACATAAGCAACCAAAGTCCTTTAGATGAGAATATGTAGGTGGAGATCCATACAGTAGTTCAAAAGGAGTTTTATGTTGTAACAAAGGGAAGAAAACCTATTAATCAAGTAAGTGGCAGTGAGTATGCACTCCCCCCAGTACTTGAGTGGTAGTTTAGACTGAAAAAGAAGAGATCTAGCAGTTTCTAGCAAGTGTTTATGTTTCCTCTCCACAACCCCATTCTGCTGAGGAGTATGTGGACAAGAAGTCTAGTGGAGAATGCCTTGTGCTGAAAAGAATGAAACAACTTCAGTACTTGGTCCTAGGTCAAAGGCATTATCAGATCTAAGTGTTTGAATGGAGGAGTGAAATTGGTTCTGAACCCAAAAAATGAAGCATTTCGAAAAAGGGAAAGCATTTGATTTGGTGGAGAGTAAATGAGTCCAAGTGGCTCTAGAAAAATCATCCACAATGGTCAAAAAGTATATACAACCATTATAAGTTTGCGTGTGGTATGGACCCCATAAATCCACATGAACAAGTTGAAAAGGAGCATTGGGTTTAACAGAGTTATCAGGAAAAGAAAGTCTTTGCTGCCTAGACATGGGCCAAACATCACAGATAAAATGTTGTTTCTTGGAGAGTTTATCCTTAATGTGAGCAATTGACTTTATTTTATGAAAAGGCATGTGACCAAGCCTCAAATGCCAAGCCATATCAAAATCAAAAGCAAAATCAAGAGAATGTTCACAATTGGAAACAATTTTATTGACTTCAAAGGTATTTACAATGTTATCCTGACAAACTTTAGATGGAAAACAAATAGAATTGGCAGAAACAACATCATGACAAACTTTAGATGGAAAACAAGCAGAATTGGCAAAAACAACATCACTGACTGAATGAGTAGAAACAGAAGATAATGTTGAAGGAAAAGACTCAGGCTAAAAGACATACAACCCATTGAAGATTTTACCAAGAACCAATGGCCTCTTCAGTGAAAGGCCCTGTAAGATACAATCATAAGCAGAAAAAAAAGCTTTACAACTTAATTGTAACAAAAGCTAATGCAATGATATCAAATTGTACTGAAAGGAAGGTACAAGTAGAACATTTTGCAAGAGTAAGTTAGTTGTCAAATGAAGAGAACCTGAACAAGTTACTTTAATTCTATAATCATTGGGAAGTATGACTAAGTAAGGAACAACAAGAGGTTTTATATCAATTAGAAGAGATTTTTGGGGAGTCATATGATTAGTCGCTCCTGAATCTATTATCCAAGGATTACCAACTACTATAGAAAGATTGCAAGCAAAAACACGATAAGTTCTAGTATCAACATAAGGAAGCAAACCTGCAAAGTTGGCAGATGCAAAAATAGTGGTGTCCGGAGAGATCTTAGACTGGTGGAACAAGCTCAGCAAATGTTCGTACTGCTCCTTTGTGAAACCATGGCTTTTGGAATCAGATTGTTCGTAGTGATCATCAGAGGAAAGAGTATCTGGTTGTCCGAGATCATGACCCACACTATGAGATTATGAAACATGAGCATAGGCAGCAGGTTTTCTGAATTTGCTAGGTTGTGGAACACCAGGATAACCATGCAATTTGTAATATTTTTCAATACTATGTCCTGGTTTCTTACAGTATTTGCACACCACAGTAGATCTTTTAGAATCGAAATTGGCTTTCTGAGGATATGACTTATGCACACCAGTAGTAGAGGGACCAACTAAAGGTTTCTGAACTCCAGTGAAGAATGAAGCGGATTCAGAAGAGAAGGAAGAAGGTGCAGCAGAGCCTGACACTGACTCTCATCATTTAACAACATGGAATATATAGTGTCAATGTCAGGAAAAAGTTTCATTGCCAGAATATTCCCCCTAATCGTGGTATATGTGTCGTTAAGACCCATGAGAAACTGATAAAGTTTTTGATCCTCATCTAGTTTCTGGGAAGCCTCCTTGCATCCACACACACAATCAGGATAAATGATTGAATATGCTAATTCATCCCATAGATTCTTAATCCTAGAAAAATAACCAGCAATGTTAGAATTTTCTTGAGAAATTGAAGACAGGGCCTTGCGTATCTGATAGACTTTAGAGCCATTGGGATGCCCATATCGCTTCTCTATATCCTTCCACAACTTGAAAGCCGATTATGTATGTATAACGCTCTCCCTAATCTCAGCTTCCAAACTGTTCAAAATCCAAGCAATTACCATATCGTTACAACGACACCAAGCTTCAAACAATGGCGAAGTTGAATTAGGCTTAGTAATAGTCCCATTGATTATCACTAGCTTATTTTTGCAGGACAAACCAATCAACATTCCCTTCTCCAGGTACCATATCTCATCCCGTTAAATCTATCAGCCACAATAACTGTACTAGGATTATCTGTGGGATAAATGTACAACAGATGTGAGGGTTCAATAGAGGTCGAATCGGAAGCTATAGCAGGAGTGAAAGAAGTAGTAGAAGCAGATGTGGTATTTGGTGGTGCCATGATACAGTTGTAAAAAATCTAGGGTTTCAAATTGAAAGGAGATAGAACTTCACAAAGAAAGCCATCCAAACAAAATACAAATGAATTTGAATGTAACACCAACTCTCTTTACTAAATCGAAGAATCAGGAGTAGAAAGCACCTTCAATGGCGTCAATTTCGAATAATGTTGCCGGAACTATCAAAATCGTCGCCGATAAGAAAAGTCAAAATTGACCGTAATGTTAGCACCAGACTGAAGTCGGATCTCCGATCTGCCCAAATTCGGGCTCTGATACCATGATACAAATCAAAATCAAAGCAATTTGAGAAAATGGTTGGAACGAGCTCTACGAGAGATAAGACTGGAACCTTCCATTAAACTGAGAGGAAATCTGATAAAATAAGTCTTCTAGCTAAAATGAAATGTTGAAACTAGCTATTTATACTTAATACAAAATTGAAGGCTATCTCTACAAAGTGACTACATTTGCAAGGATAAATAATGCTACTGAAGAAGTCTTCAAGGTGGGTCAGATTTGATGTATTGGGCTGAGTCGTGTATTTGGGCCTCTGTACCAAGAACCTGGGCTTCAACACCAGCCGAATATCACGGCGTGGATCTCAACACGTATCTGCAAGAATTCGGTGATTGGTAAAACGGAATATTTTTACCTTTTATGGAATTGTACTTAGAGTAGAACTCCCCTATTGTATAAAGGTGGATGGGAGAGGGGGGTCTGATTATTAATTAACCACATTGTAACGCGCATATCAAGGCGATATACTCTTATTTTCTCTGTTATTCAAAGTTCTTACTTTTGTTCATCAGTGCTTCGTTATTGTAAGTCCGGGATCTAAGGGAGACATTTCTTAAAGGTTGTTATTGAATTCGGAATCATCCCCCTTAAGTGGTTTGACAATTTATTACGCCCCTTATTTGTTTCATGTAACACGATTTATCGTTTATATTGAATTAATCTGCGTATCCTTAAACCACTTACAAATTCAATTATTATCCGTTTTTGAGGATAATCAATAATGTTTTAGTCCTATTCATGCATACGTGTCATTAAATTATGATATAAAATTTCTTTTAGAGAAAAAGTTGTACCTAACTTATGATTACGAAGCAGATAAAAGATCTTCCATCAACCAACACCTAGTCTCCTTGTCTATCCCCCTTTCTTGGCAAAACCATTTTTATGGCTAGGTTTCCTTTTCTTCCTTTTTTCATTAACGGGATTTATAAAAAAAATAAAAATAAATAAATATAATATATATATATATATATATATATATATATATATATATATATATATATATAATATATACTTATCAAATACCCCCATACTTGAACATTTGCTCATCCTCGAGCAAAGTACACAAAATAAAAAAGCGGCTAAATTTTAAAAAAATAAAATCATGAAAACTTTCTGCAAACAAGAATATAACCAAGATCAAGCCACGAGTTCAAATAATCTTTAATCGTACTCATATTCACTTATTGAGAGCCAAAATTGTAATATTTTTTAATCCCAAGTGTGTTTCGTCAAATGAAGACAGATTCCCATAAATCACAATATATCATTACAAAACAAAGGACATTGAAAAATTCGCTCACTCTCAACAAAGAAGTATCTCAAGCCACTGAAAAATTTCATAAGCTTGATTATCACGTGGTTCTCCACTAATATAGTAGTCTTTAAGTTGAGATCATGCAGGGCTTTAATAAGGTTGTAATGGCCGTACAAGGACAAGTAAGATACATATAGATAAAGTGACTCAAGTCACTTACAATCACCACAATACTTTT